>JAEANM010015671.1:0-13547 GCA_017656035.1 Myanophis thanlyinensis
AAAGCAAATCAAAGCAAAGCAAATCAAAGCAAATCAAAGCAAAGCAAAGCAAATCAAAGCAAAGAGCTGCATTGTGAAAGAAAGAGATTTCTATTAAATATTCTATTCGAATTTAACATGGAGACAAAAAGTTTTATCTATTTTTTTTGCTAAGCATTGCTGTGTCTATTGCATGTGTATGTTTTCTGTATTTTTTTTAATCAAGTCATCTAACAGATTTCTCTTTGTGCTTTAAGCATTCCCATGCTTTGTACATGCTTTTTGTTCATGATACAAACTACCCTTAGGCAAGAACTTTATTGGCTAATTGGGAGGATATTTGGGAATAAATTAGATTCTTCTGAAGCATGTCCCTCTATGTTTTGATATGCAGCACAAGTACTTCCTATTTGGGACTGAATACCAGATCGGAAGTTAAGCATGTGATCTGATTGTTATAGTATTTTAGGGTGAGATACTACCACTCCATGCTTCTACTGACTAAAATAATTGCTAAAGCAAAACAGAAACAGAAGAATGGGTTTGCTTGTTGATATATACATAATGAATGTAATTCACTCTGAAGTATAATATTGCATGGTTATTTTTTTCCTGAAAATCACATCACACTGGGCACTATGGTAATACTCCAAATAATTTCATTTGATTTACTATAGAGCTTCTACATAGATAAGAGAAATTTGATTCCACTCCCCTCTGACTTTACTATTATATGATAAATGGACCTATCAATATATGATACAACTACAGCTTTTCAAAGAAAAGAAATTCCCCACCTGGACTATTCAAGTACCTGAATTTTTAAAAGTACTTATTTTAATGTTTAAATTTAGCTTGCAGTTTTATAAATATACATGTTTTTCAGCATGAAACCATGGCTTATTGTTTATATGCTACTGAAATGTGGCTCAGGCCAAATGCCTTATTTGTAGCTTGGTCACATATTCTATTACCGGCAAAACTGGCATTCTTATTATTAAATTGATTTTTTGTTATCAAGGGATGCAGTGGATACCTTAGACCTCTGAAAGGAGTGAACTTCCATTTTTACCTATAGAACACATAAAAAAATGTTCTAGTTATTTCATTTTCAGCTAGTTCAGGAAGCCTGCAAATAAGATACAATGTAAAATGGATTGTAGTTTCTAATACTCCAGTGCACATTATCCAGATTATAATGAGTAAAGTGATAGGACGTTGGTCTTACCTGATACGGTCCTTCTCATCGTGGGAAGCATGGTTTCTGTTCAATTTGATTCATTCAGAATGTATTTCCAAGATAGTTTTTTTGTGATGTGTACCAAAACAGTATGTTTAATCATATGCATATTTTGATAAAATCAGCATTACAAACACACACACACACGTGTGCGCGCGCACACACACACACACACACACACGTACAGAGAGATTCATTCATAGGATTTTATAAGATTAAAGTACTAAGATATTTCTAAAGGAAAACTATTATATGTAACTAAAACGACTCACAGATACTGGACTGGATTAAAAAGACATAAATGCATAATTGGGCAGGCTGGCAACAGTTGACTTCTGCTTTCTTCTTTTGGTAGCTTCTACATCTTCCCAAAATTCATATACAAGCTAACATTTTAAAAATAAGACAGAGAAGAGGTAGAATAATGTGTCTGTGTGTATTGTAAGATTTTTTTCAATATTTTTTTTCCCTCTGCAACCTCAAGATACCCAGAAACAATCAAAGCTGTATTTTGTTAAATGTCACTTATGACATCTGATAACTAGAACATCCAATAATTTCAAGCAGTGTAACAAAATTGTAATCCATACAGGTAGTCTTCAATTTACATCCACAACTGGGACTAAGATGTCTGTTGCTAAGTGCTGTTAAGTGAGCTATGTCCAATTTTATAACTTTTTTGCTACCATCATTAAACAAATCAAATGATTGTTAAGTAAGTCATGCATGACTTTTTTCAGTGCCATCATAACTTTGAATAGGCATTAAACAATGCTTATAAGCCATGGACTACTTGCACCTAATTTGATTTAAGGATGCCACAATCAATAAGGCTTAATGAAAAATGTATACATTTACTTTGCTATTCCATGAAAATTATTGTTTGATGCAATCTAGGCAAAGATAAAGCCATACACATTTAATTGATTTCAAGGGTTTAATATACTAAAGGTTTAATAGATTTACACTAACACAGCACACAAAGCTTGTAGTCAGATTTTAAATTGATTTACTTGATTACTATTAGCAGAGTCAAATCAATCCAATCATGTTAAAAATATAGTACCAAGGGAAACTAAAAGAAAAATTTCCTTTTAAGAAAGAAATCCTTCCTTCCTTCCTTTGCCATCCACCATATTAGTAAAAATTGAACCAACACTAATGTATGATTATGATACTGACAATCATTGAAAGTGCACTGTGCTTTTCCAAGCATACATTATCCCACCAAGGCAATTCATATTCCAACTCTAATTCTTAATTGGTAATATATAATAAAATTCAATGTAATCCAAGACTGGCTGGAACTGATCACTAGAAAATCCCAACACCCCCACTGTCCATGAATCTATTTTCATGCAAATAATTTCAATTTCCTCATCTACATATTAATAGAGCAGCTCATGCCAGCTTCTTTAAATGTAATAAAATCGTGGATAAGGACATAGTTCACGGAAAGCAACCTGATAAACCTTCTGACTGAGGTAAAGAATGGAGAAGGCTTTTAAGTTAAATGATTCATGTCAAATCCTCAGTGACATATTTATTTTATTCTTGATGGGTATCTTCATGTAACCATTCATTGAGGTTCTGTGGTACATTCTTTAGAGCTCATAGAACAAAGATTTTTTAAAAAACAATAAGGAATAAACAAATCAAAATTGGCTCATCTTTATCAGGTTGCATTCCTTTCTAACTCCCTAGTTCTTTATGTATCACAACTGTCACTACAACTGTCATATCCTAACTAAAAGGATATTGCCCATATTACCTTGCAGATCTTGTGCATGGAATTATTTTCCTGATTTGGGCACCTCTTGTATTTATTTCCTCCCCTCCCCAAAATTTGCTTGTTGCTTGGAAGCCTCCAGACCATGAGTGTCAAATTTGCAGTGTCATGTTGCCATCACATGATGTATCGCAATGTTTTTCCCTTCACGGAGCTGGGATGGGCATGGCCTGCATGTGATGCATCTGGCCTGTAGGCTGCCAGTTTGACACTCCTGTTCTAGATCATTTCCATAACCCTATGTTATAAGTAAGGAAATTTTGTGTAATCTAAGCAGTCATATATTTTGTCTCTGTTTATTCACTTAATGCTACAATTGGTGCATCTTCCCCCCACCCTCTGCTTCCCACGGGGATGTCAAACTGGCAGCCCATGGATTGAATGCGTCATGCACAGGCCACGCCCACCTCAGCTCCATGAAGGGGGAAAACGTCACAAAACATCATATGACAGCAACACGACACTGCGAGTTTGACACCCATGGATTATCATAATGCAGTAACTGCATAAAATTTTAATTAGGTACCAATAATTTAATAATCTGCTCTTGAATCTTCCTGGCTATTGTGCACTCCATGTGCCATCTGCCAAAGCTATAATGAACTCAGGAAAACTACAATCAACCATGAACAGCTATCCTTCATTCAGAAATGAGCATTCAATCATGTAATAAGCTCTGTGGGTAGGCAACACTGATCTGCTGGTGTCATTGTCTTCCTTTCTATCTGCAGAATTGACTCTAGAAAGAAATGGGTTGGTGTCTTCATCTGCTCATTGCATTACTCAAAAGTTTTGTTTTGGATACTACATTCTCTGTACTCTCTCTTTTGTTAAATTCATATTTGAGTTCCGATAGAAGAGAATATTTGTAGCTCAGGAGTTGAATGTGGGGTCCTTGGAGCTTTCTAAGTATGTTGGTTTCCTTGGTGGTTTTCCTGCAGATGTTTCATCTTCAGGTATCATCATCAGTGTACAGAGGAAGGACCTCTCATTTTGACTTCCCCCAAACAAGTATGAAATAGCCTCTTTTTTATTCATGACCCTGGGGAAATAAATGTACATTCTTTCAAAGTGATATAATTAAGTAAAAAGACAAAGAATAGATTAATTCTCTCTGTCAGATTAACCCAGAACCAAAATTGGACAATTTTATTGTAACTTCTTTTAGAATTCCTCCCAACATGGAAACAATAATTCCAAGTTATGTTTCAATTAATAATAATAATGAAGGAACAAGAGATGAGTTTGGAGGAAACTTGTTGACATTCTGAAATCTTGTGACCCAGGAGAAAATGTTAGGTGATCAGAGAGGATTGGTGGAAAAATTCAACAGTGAATTAGAATGGTGATTTGTTAGTTGCTGAAGAAAAGAGCTATTTGTTTTGAACACATAGGACTAGGCATAAACCTATCTACATGTACATTTGCAAAATGGGATGTACTGAAAAGCATAATTGGTCTGACTGAAATATTAGAGAACTAATGAAGGGTGTAAGAATAATGAAAGTATCTATGGGACAGACTGTTATTTGGCAATGTTAAGTGTGAAGATAATACAGTTCAATTCAATCTTGACAGGTTAAAGATGCAGCATGAAAATAACAGAATGAACTGCAAACAAATATAAAGTACTTCATTTAAAACATTAAATTAAATGAACAGCCTTGAATATCTAGCTTTATTACAGAAGCAAAAGAGTGGTTACCTAACAGACTAATGCAGTTTTAAGCTGCATCAATAAGGGTGTAATTTAAAATCATATGAAATAATTGTTTTCTTTATTCTGTGTTCATCAGACTTCATCTCATGTATTGTTCAGTGGTGGACATATTTCAAGAAGGATTCAAGTTTGGAATTGGAACAAGTTTGATAAAAACAGGATGGAAGTAAGAAATAGAATCTGTCAAGAGTTTATACTTGGACTGGTGCTTTTAAATTTGTAAATTATGTTGCTTTTTAACTTGTTTGAAATTATCTTGACTTTTGTTAAGTTCATATTAGGTATGAAGATGCAGGATGGCCAAATTTGTTTATGATATAAATTATTCAGGATAATAAAAACAAGAGATAATTTGGCATAATGGCTAAAGGTGCTGGATTAGACGTGGGGAAATTGCAAAATTGTCTTAGACATGTAAATCAGCTGGATGATTCTGGATCAGACCCACTCTCTCAGCCATAAGAAGAAGATATTGGCAGGGCATTTTTGAGAAATGTTGCCAAGAAAACTATTTATATCTATGGTCACTAACAATCAGGATTCACTTAAAGGACTCTACCAATAACAGCAATCTAAAATGAAGAGCCTAGAAGATTCTTTTTAAACTGGATGAAAGGCCAAGCAAACTGGAGTTCAGTTTAAGTAAGTGTAAGTTTAAACTGATGCACATTGGGCAATTTGCCCACTCTCTCATCTTTACATATAGATTTATTGATTCTGAACTAGCTGAAGCTAAAAAAAGGTATTTATTTCATAGTGCATGGCTTATATATACATGAAGATGAATATGGAGTAACTTGAAGAAGAAAAACTTAATGTAAGTGATTATTAGAAAACAGTTTGAAATAGAAGCCCCCCAGCCCCCAGTTCATTTTGCAGGGCTTCAGAAGCCGCCGCAGCACTCATTTTCGCCAAAAAAATGGATGAAAAATGAAAAATGGGCCAGTTTTTGGCAGAAATGAGCCCTGTAGAGACTTCTGGAGCCCTGCAAAATGCCTCTGGGTGCTGGGGGGAGAGAATACAATACACCCCCCCACTACATCTTATATTCCCTTTCCTCTACCCTCATTATTCTCTTTCACTCTTCTTATTTTCTTCCCAGAATCACTCAGCCTTTATGGCCTTCCAGCATTTCCAGTTTTGAGCATTTTCTATGTCTTCAAATGCCTATTTTTAAAAATATTTTTTGCATTTTGATAAACTTGTAGATCCTACATAAGTCTGCAAGCACTACTGTGAAGAGATGATGTCACATTTGTTCATATAATGATTGTAATTGTAAAGTTTGGTTAATTAGCTGAATATTTACCAGATTTCCAAGATAGCATAATAGTTTGAATAAGAAGAAAATGGACATGGGGTACAAACTTCTCTTTATATAATTACACACATCAGTTTTGAATACATTCTCTTTTATAACATTAGCTAATTTTGCCAAGGTTTAGTAGGTGAACCACTCATCCTTTCCAAATACAACTTTTTTTTTCTTATATTCATCTTCCAAAATCTAGGTACATCTTATACTCCGGTGTGTCTTATACACCGAAAAATACGGTAAGTAAAACCATACTTCATATCTGTTAATAACAATAAAATAGTTGAATGGATGGACATGGTAATTGCAGTCTCATTACATGAAATAAACTGACTTTGGTTTGATGAATTTTCCTAAAAGTCTTTTTAAGGCAATGAGAATTTCACATAATGATTTCACTAACTGCATCCAAAATTACTTGCCACACTGCTTTGCTTAAATGTGTTTTAGGAATTACATCAATGCTTTGGAAAATAACAAAGATAATAGAAATGGAAATTACATGCCTTTATGATTGCATAGAAATTGATGGCACCCATCTACATCAATTATACAAAGATTCTGAGTGTATTTGATTACTTGAACAAACATCAAACACATATTCATGTGCATACACTTAGTTTTGTTTAGTGCTATGATGATCAATTTTGTGTTTTTTATTTAAATATAAAATATATCAGAATACATTTCATAGATATTTTATTATTATTATCTACTTTTCTGCTAGAATTTTTCCCAACTACAAGTTGACTTACAACAGTTCACTTAGTGACCATTCAAAGTTACAATGGCACTGAAAACATACTTATGACCGTTTTTCACAGTTATGACCTTTGCAGCGTCCCTATAATCATGTGATCAAAATTCAGATGCTTAGCAACTGGTTCATAATTGATGATGGTTGTGGTGTCCCAAGGTCATGTGATACCCTTTTGCGACCTTCTGATAAGCAAAGTCATTGGGGAAGCCAGATTCGCTTAACAACCGGGTTATTAACCTATCAACTACAGTGATTCACTTAACATCTGAGGCAAGAAATGTCACAGAATGAGGTAAAACTCACTTAACAAATGTCTCAACAACAGAAATTTTGGGTTCAATTGTGGTCATACGTTGAGGAGTATCTGTTAATAAATGTGAATAAATTTAAATTTATTAATTTAGTAAATTAATACCACTAGCATTTAAGGATGGTTATTCTACATTTGTCAAATATAAATTCAAAATAATTTGTTGAATATAAGGACTGATTAGAAAAATGCATAACTCTATACATGTCAAAGTAATAAAACTCATAATCACATTCTATTAATTAAATATCAATTACTAAAGTGTCAGTGTTAGAACTGATTTTCATGAACATACTAATTTCATGTCCACTGTAAATCTAAAATAAAAAGTCTGACATATTAATTAAAAAGACAATCTTTGGAGTGATGAGTAAAATTATTTCTTTACTGAAGCAGAATTATTGTTCAATACTCTTAGAATAGGCAAATTAGAAGTATAAAAAAGCCATGTTAGCAGCAATCCAGAAAAATCTATTTTTACTGTATATTCTTCTAAAGGCTATATACCGTACTTCTGCAAAATAGCCGATACATGATTGTACAATTATATTTATTGAGATGAATGTAAACTTGAAGCTACTCTATAGAAAGAGTAGATCTTTTGAAGTATGAATACAATTTGTTTTATTCTGCAGGGTTAAAGTAAATGAAGGTAATGAAATAGCTGCAAGTGAAACCACTGTTATTCTTGATAATAGATGTACATTTTTTCTCATTATTGTCTTCTTTTTTCCTACATTATATTGCTAGTTATGGCTTCAAAAAACCCTGATTTGCTATATTTAAAGGTATTTACATACCTTTTGGGAACTGATATGACCAGTGTTTCACAATCTTGGTCACTTTAAGATATGTGGATTTCAACTCCCATAATTTCTCAGACAAGTGTGCTATGTTGGCTGGGGAATTTGGAGAGTTTAAGTCCATACATTTGCACCCGACCAAGGTTAAGAAATATTGGATATGACTTATTCCCCCTGTAGTAAGTCACAGTTTAAATGACTTTGATATGCTAATTCTCAGTACAGTGTGATTTCAATTGTATTATTAATATTATCCTATTATAGTTGTACAGTTATTTTAACACGTTTACTGAGGGAGTGCTAGTTAAAGTTGATTGTGACTGAAGGAGTATGTAAGACTGAATGAAATAACTTAATGACATTTATAAATAAGATAATTTTACCTTTTCAATGTGTTGATTTTATTTGGAACATTACACTTGTCATGTATTGAGATAAATAAAGACCTGGCTAATTACTTCCTAGCAAATATTATAATAATCTGATCATAGAATCTTGAAAGAAATATAAAAGAGCAAGCCTCTTTATATCAATGACCTATGCTGTATTGGCAGCCAAAGCAGTAACGATACATTATCTTTAAAAGCATTTCCAATTATATTTAATCAATGTGTAATCTGCTCTTCTTTTTAAAAATAAAACTTTATTGAATTTGCTGATCTTTTTAATTTCACATGTGGTCTTATATTTGTATTGTATTGTTATATGTATTTTGCAACCATAACCATTTATCAAATGTTAGATCAAAGCTGGTTAATATCCAATTTAAATCTATGGTACATCCATAGTGTTTTACTGAACAAACTTCCTTTTCACATTTGCAAAGAAATGGCTGTAATGACATGCCAAATTTCCTATCTAGGATTCCCATTTTCTTGGGAGAAGGTAACAACTGGTAGCAAGGAAAAGGACTTCCTACTGATGCAGTTGGAAGAAAAATAATAACTGGAGTGTTATAATTATCCTCTTAATAGGAGTATGTTTTGTTCCCTAAGAACATTTTGAGAAGATATTCTCTGTGCCTTCATGTTCTTTTTTAGCCTTCACAAGATGTGGCCAGATTCAGTTTGTTGTAGCTGTCCAGCTTTATGGAGGCAGAAGGTAGCAGCCGGCACTACGTGAGATAGACTTTACCTATCTCATGCTTTGCAACGGTTGAACACCTTTGCTTCAAATATTTCTTTATAACCCAACAAACAACTGAATTCTGAGTTGTTAGTCTTCCTAATCAGCAGATACACATTAAAAGAAATATTTCCAAAGAATAAAAAATGCTTCACTATTTACATTAGAATAAACACTAGGAGTCACAAGCTAATTGTATCTCCTAACATTTATAGGAAAAAAGCCAGGTTAGTCTCTGACAGCCCCAAATCAGAAGGAATCTGGTTGTATGACTTTTGCTTAATATGTATTAACAGAATGCGCTTATGTGTACATGTGAATGCAGACAAATTATTTGAGATTTTTCACTGTAATACTGGAATTTAGGAATAATTCATCTCTTCCTTAATATATTTTAAAACATTATTAAAGTGGTTTATGCTGGGCTTTCCACTTTTACAATATATCTTCATTTGCTCATATGTACTTTCACTCATCTCCTCTTTTTAGTACATCATTATTTATTAGCAACTACAGAATAATGAAATTCCATTAATTTTTAAGCATAATACTTCACAAAGAAATCCAAAATTTGAAATACTCTTTAAACAATCACTTAAACATTAGCTTTTGTAAGCCTTTATGTAAAAAAGAGTTTTGCCTTTTGTCTTTATGACTGAAATCTAGTTTTTGGAAGTCTTTATGTAAAAAAGAGTTTTGCTTTTGGTCTTTATGACTGAAATCTAATTCTCAAAGTACATTTTAGTAAATAAATATAACCTATCCAAATGAAACAGCATGCTTCTATTTGCCTATGGCTGTGTTTGATTTGCTTGCTTTGAAGGAAATTATAAGGCTAATAAGTAAACACCAAATACCCTTGGTGAAAATACCCTATGTTTGAAAATCTTGCCACCTTTTGTTTAAATTGTGAACTGCACTAGCTAAAGAGGAAATAATAGAAACATACATGATCGTGTCAAATCCAGTCACAGATTAACATCTCCAATCAGATTTATACTAAGTTCATCAAATAACTCATAAATGGAAAGTATCTTTCTATTTAATTATTTTAGATTTGTTCTCTTTTCAGAGTTGCTGAGCTGAAATGGCCAGTTATAAAAATTAAATAAATAAATAAATAAATAAATAAATACCCTCAGCTATATCAAACAAACTTTGGAAACGGCTAGCTGGAGATCCACTGGCTGGCTTCCAAGAATCTAAGAGAGAACCGAGTTTTAAAGAGAAACTTACAAGAAATTTTCTGCCAGTCAGAACAATTATTCTCCCGGTGGGACAGCTTGGCTTGCTTCCAAAAGTTGTGCTAGCTCCAAGCCTGGAAGCTTTTAAAAAAGCACCGGACAGCCATTTGTCTGAAGGGTTATACGGTCCCCTGCCTGAGTAGGGGTTGGGGTTGGACTAGAAGACCTCCAAAGGCCCTTCCAGGTCTGTTACTCTGTATTCCGTATCGCTGGTATAGAAGCATAAGACATTGCCAGAAATATGCATGGTGGACACCCATAGACTCTAGAATGGATGGGAACTCATCAAGGAGAGAAGCAACCTAGAACTAAGGAGGAATTTCCTGACAATAAGAACAATTGACAAGTGGAACTCCTTGCCACCAGAAGTTGTAGATGCTCCATCACAGGTGGTTTTCAAGAAGAGACTGGACAACCATTTGTCTGAAATGGTATACAGTCTCCTGCCTAGGAGCAGGGGGTTGGAATAGAAGATTTCCGAGGTCCCATCCAACTCAGTTATTCTGCTCTAACGCAGAATATTAGATATTCTGTAGATTATTAGATATCAGGTAACATCATTCTGTTACATTCCAGAAGAGAGGAATAGCTTCAACTTCTGCTGGCCCACCATCTCTTAGCAGACACCAAAACGCAAACACCAAATCGCAACCGCGTTGAAACCGGACGTTGACCATCTAGAGAAGATTAAGTCACGGTGGTGGAGCCCCGTATCGAAGCTACGTCTAGGACAGGACTTACCACAGCTTCGCCTGGAAGACCAGCCGCTCCATATTCTAGAAGAAGTCTACGCTTTCGGCAAAGCCACCAAGTTGGATGATGGTTGACCAGTCTCCTGCACTCAACAACCTATTTCCGTAAGCCGCCCTGGTTAATCAAAGGACGGTTTGCCAACTCGGCGTTGATTAGCATCTATGAAACAAATCCATCCAGGAAACCGCTATATATATATCCGTATCTATGGAATGCAAGGTCATGCCAAGTGGGGAGGGAAATCTACTCTGCGCATGGCCAGAGGCACTCCCAGCTTTTTTTGCACCATCATATAAAGTTCTCCCGTCTTCTGACTCAAGCGGAAACTTCAAGCCAAGTTGGCTCAAATTCCAGCCTCCCTTATCTTATCGTCAAAAATAATTTATTGAACCCAATAAAAACCTGCTCTTCTCCAGCAAATCATGAATTTTGTGAAATCTAACAACGGATTGAGGGGTTCCTCTCCCTACGGGTAAATGACCATCTACCTGGAGAAAGAAATACCTCAGGAATAAATACCTCAGGAATTATTACCTCAGGAATTATTACCTCAAAAAAATTTTTTAGGTAAACAGCCAAAGGTCAGAAAAAAAACAGCATCAAACAAACTCAAAGCACATAAGAACATTATTTTAATTTCAGGCACCGAAAGATCGCAAAATGAACTTTTCCGTCCCTTCAAACATCACCAAGAAGTTTGAACCTCCTAGGACGGCGAGTCCTCGACTTACTTACGACCAAAACGGAGCCCCAAATTTCTCTGGCTAAGCGAAACGGCTAAGGGAGTTTTGTCCTAATTTTACGACTGTCCTTGACACGATTGCTGAGTGAACCCCTGCAGTTAAGTGAGTCACACGGTCGTTAAGTGAATCCGGGTTCCTCCATCGACTTTGCTCATCAGAAGGTCGCCAAAGGGGACGCTGCGACTGTCATAAATGTGAGAAAGTTGACAAGGGCCTGAATTTTGATCAGGTGGCTGTGGGGATGCTGCAAAGGTACCCATTAAGTGTTGAAAAATGGAGTCATTTTTTTCAGGGCTGTTGTAACTTCGAACGGTCCCTAAACGAGGCCTACTTGCATCAGGAAATAAAGACATGTATAAGATGGGGAGTATGAAATGAAACTTAAGCTGTGTGGTTTAAGGGAGGAGGGAAAACCCCCCCACAATTTTAAGAAATTGTGTGGCAATTTTTCCTACCCTTAAACCACACGGTTTAAGTTTTGTTTCAGGCTCCTCATTTGATAAATTTAAGGTCGCACCTCTTGGTACTCCTCTGAACGCACAAACTGTCAGTTGTGTTATTTTGGGCCCAAAATTAAAATACAGGCCATGCTCATCTTAAAACTGTTTTGCGATCGTTTGAAGTCACAACAGCAGTGGGAAAAGTGACTTACGACCGTTTTTTACATTCAACGACTGTTGTTAGCATCCCCATGGATCAACATTCGGAGGCGCTTGGCAACAGGCTCACATTTATGACGGGGTGGCAGCGTTCACCCCCGGGGGGCGGGATGTGTGTCACACAATCCCACTTTTGTGACCTTCTGAGGAGCGAAGTCGATGGGGGAAGCCAGGTTAAAATAACAATCGTGTAACTAACTTAACAACTGCAAGTGATTCACTTAACAACTCTGGCCCGAAAAGTTGTAAAATGGGACAAAACTCACTTAAATAACTGTCTTGCGTAGCCAATGGAAATTTGGGGGCTCAATTGGGATTGTTAAGTCGAGGATTACCTGTAATTAAAATTCTGCCTGTAATTAAAAATTCTACCTGTAATTAAAATTTTACCTGTAATTTAAACTCTTCTGGGCTTTTATTTTTCTTGACCTTCGTTTGAGGTCAAACAAGTCTCAGCCTTAAGGAGAACGGCCATTTCTTTAGATTTTATACAAATCTTTTATCTTTGGAAATTCTTCCACTTGTCAAATCTTGGGAATCTGAAATATTTTTGTTTGTATTAAATGACCTTTAATTCATTATTTAATTTATTATTTATTTAATTTATTATTTATTATTATGGGTTGGTCCCAGGAATTGCTTTCCTTTCCAACTTACAGCAGTTCATTTAGTGACCATTCAAAGTTACGACAGCACTGAAAAAAGTGACCGACCGCTTTTCACACTTACGGCCGTTGCAGCCTCCCCTCCGTCACGGGGTTAAAATTCAGACACTTGACAACTGACTCATACTTACAACGGTCGCAGCGTCCTGGAGTCAGGTGAGCCCCTTTTGCGACCTTCTGATGAGCAAAGTCAATGGGGAAGCCGGATTCACTTAACAACCGGGTTACTAACTTAACAATGGCAGGGATTTCACTTAACGACTGGGGCAAGAAAGGTTGTAAAATGGGGCAAAGCTCACTTAATGACTATCTCGCTTAGCAACAGAAATTTTGGGCTTTCCACTGTAGTCGTAACACGAAGACTATCTGTATTTCTGTGTTATATCCAGATTGTACAAAATATATTGTACGTGTATGTGTGTAAATGTGTATGTGTGTGTAT
>JAEANM010015672.1:0-13546 GCA_017656035.1 Myanophis thanlyinensis
CATGCTGGCTCAGGAATTCTGGGAGTTGAAGTCCACGAGTCATGAAGGAGCCATAATTGCCCACCCCTGGCTCTAGTTTATCAGCATAAACACAAAAATCCTGCAGCTACACAATCAATGGTCAATGTCAGTGAGATTTGGGCCATAGAGCACAATCTTCTGCTCAATTAGCAATCCAAACTAAAGCATTTATTTACTAATTTCTAAAACCTAGGAACAATCCCTATTATTGCATTTTTATTGTTGTTTATTTTACTAAGTCATTCTCCCAAAGGATTGTAGTTTATCAGGGAGGAGGAAAACTGCTTATGACTCAGTCCTAGAGATGTCCTTGACTCTCCTTTCCTTATTGCAGCCTACTATATCTCTTCTTCCACCCTCTATCGGAAGCAGAGTCCAAAGATCAGAGCAGTGAGATCTCAAAGATTGTGGTAAAAAGGAGAGTCTCATAGGTGACATAAATATACAGTGTTGTCAATCCAGAGAATACAAATGAAATGCATCCTTATAGAAGTTATTGGAAAACAAATGGCTCAGCTGTGCAAAGAGGTGGATAACGCTATATTAGGAACCTGGGGTAAAAATGGAATCCATGATTGTGCATGATATAATGGACCAGCCTGACTGGGGTGATCCCCAGGAAGGTGGAGAGGTCATCAAAAAAGTCAAGTTGATTGTCATAACCACACAAAACTACCACATTTTTACCTTTCATAAAATGTAAATAAAATTATGGCTTAAATCGAATGGTCATTATTGAAATATTCAAGCTTTTTTTTATTCTTCTCTAAAAATCCCACTCCACTTAACCCAATTGATATTTCAGAGTACAGCAGAAAGATAAATTTGTCTTCAAGATGTCATGTGTTCTCATCTAATTTTTCTAGAAAAAGCCTTAGAGATTCTGAGTAACAGTCCAGAACTTGCCAGGAAAATTCTGGTCCCAGAAGGAAACTTTGCAGCAGCAATCAAAAGATACTGTGAATGCTTCTGATTTATAGTGTGGATCTGAGCTATCCTTCATTCACAGAAAACACTGACTTCAGAGAATCATACAATTGTTGAATTGGAAATGACCTTACAGCAAATCTCATCTAGTCTCCAGCTCAGTACAGGATTCATTGCAGCATTTCTGATAGATGATTGTCTAATCTCTGATTGAAGCTCTCCCACAGAGGAGACCTTACTGCATCATGGGGCAGCTTGTTTAACTGGATAAAATATCATACAATCAAGAATTTCCTCCTAATTCTGTTTCTGTGTATTTTTAAACAAATGGTTTTGAACTGAGAATACCTGCTCCCTCTTCTTTGTGTGTTAAGCCATCGGATATTTGACATCATATCTTGCCACAATGGTCTCTTCTGTCAGGTAAACATACAAACATATTTTCACTATTCCTCAAAGGATTTGATTTTCCTTTCTATCTTGGTAGTCCTCTTCTAAACTTTCATTTTATCTCTGCCTTTCAGAACTATAGTGCCCAAACTGGATATAGTATTTTGGAGCCCAGGGTCTAGGTCACAGGAAGTGATTATTCTACTCCACTCCCTGATCAGAAAATATGTTTGGATACAGTATGTCTACTGGGATCTGATCTGATCAGGGAGTGGAGTAGAATAATCACTTCCTGTGACCTCGACCCTGGGCTCCAAAGTAGCATTGCCTTTTAGCAGCTTCATCTCATTCCTGGTTCATGTTTATCTTCTGGTCTTCAAGGACATGCAGATGTTTTTCACATACATATTTTCCCATCTGTTCAAAATTGATACCATTCTGTTTTTCTACCCATATGTAGGAATATGTGTCCAAATTTTTCAACTGAGCTGCATCAACCACTTCACCATTACTTTAAAATGATTTAGATCTCTTCACTATTTTTTAAAATTTATTACAATAAATTATCTCCACCACATTTCCACTCACTTCTAAATTCTAGATCTGTTATGATGAAGTTGAAAAATATTAGTTTCAGGGACTACAGCATTTACATTGCTTCATGATGCTGTCAATTTAGTTTAGGTCCTGTATTTTAATATGCTGCAAACTGATAAGAGAACACCCTTTATCTCATGACAGATAGATTTGCTCAAAAATCATTGATGCTATTAAACAGCTATTAAAATTCCCCAGTCTATCAGATCACCCTTCTTACATGGTTTTTGACATTCAACGAATGCTAAAAGCAGCCATGAAAAATATCCAGCTCTTACCTTTCTCAGCCAAGCTTAGTACTGGACAAATATTTCAAAATGAAAAATGGAAGTTTTATTAAAAGAATTTCTTGAAAGTTCTCCAAATGTTACCGATATACAACTTCACCTTGAATATTTACAGTCAACTAAATATTTCAAAGAAAAATAGGAAATGATCCAAGGAAACAATTGTTTATTTCTGCTCTGCATTTTAAATGAAGTAGCAAGTATGAGGATGTACTTTTTGAGTGCATAATTTGAGAATACAATGCTATAATTTTATTTTGTAATCTGTTTAGAAAAGTAATCACTGCCTGTTCAGGGTAATGAACCTTCCAAAGAAAACACAGAAAGCTGAACATACTTTTTTCTTCCTAGCATTTCCTTACAAATGTAAGATCTACTTTTTTCCAGACCAATCAAGTGTTGATCCATTGGTTACAGAAGGAATTGATTGACCAGCTCCTCACCAGAGCCTTGAAGGCTGAGAGAATATGACTGCCCAAAAGTCACCAAGTCAACTTATTTGCCTAAGGCATGACTAGAGCTCACAGCTTCCAGGTCTCCTTAACTATTAGACCAAACTGACTCTAAAAAAGCTTACATATAATTGTACTTTATAAAGAAAACTTTGCTAGTGGATAAAATATGGATTAATATGAAGCCACAATTCTATGGACAGATTGTACAGCCATAAATTATTAGAGTTGAGTCCCAAAGGACACCCAAAGAAACTTTCAGTGAAAAAAATATTTTGCATTACACTGCTGTCAACTTTTATTGCTCTGTGAAACTTGCACAACATACTGTTGGCATAATTACATGCCAACTTAATTATAGCATAATTATATTCTTACAGCACCCTGTGGTGTAGTAGAATTAGTGTAGTAAAGTATCAGAGTAGTATAGTATAGTAAAATATTTTTTGTCCATAACAATTACGCAGATCCATTTCATGCCAGGAGTAAATATATATGAAATGTTTATTGGAAGAGATAACTCTTTATATTTCATATTAGTAAGAAACCAATCAAGATCATTGTGCAGTACTGCTACACCTTACATTTTAATCCATATCACTGATATTAAGCTATGTTTGTAAGCTGAGTGAGAAACCAACAGAAAATAAGGGGTATTTTTCACTCTCTGCTTTTGCAGCAGTATTAATACAGTACATGTTACTTTGCAGCAAAGCACAGGTCCCATTCTTCTTGTTAAAAAGACAACATCCTTTGATATTATCTATTTTGTAAATTTCAGCTTTAGCAAAACTCTCGAACATGCTCTGGTTTTGTTTGCTGGCACTATGTACATAGCAGAGACTATATGAAATGATGGTACTGGTTAAGGCTAGCATAGTGTGACCAACAGTCCTCTTTTGCCCGGACATGTCCTCTTTTTACGTCCAGTCCGGGGCATCCGAGTGGGTTTTATAAATTTATACGCCCCGGACTGGACGTAAAAAGTGGAGATGTCATGTCCGGGCAAATGGGGAAGCGGTTCTGGCAAGACGAACATGCGCTCCATTGCGCTTAGAAATCCCACGATGGAGCACATGCTCGTCTTGCGGGAGCCGCTTTTCTCCATCAGCAGCACCTGGGCGGCGGGAGAAGAGCCGCTGCGGAGCTGTGCCTCCCCTGCCCCCTGCCCCCCCACCTCCCCCCACCGGCATTGCCACCCCCGCCGCCGCCACACCCCTGCCCCCTACGATGGAGCGCATGCTGGTCTGGAGCCGCTTTTCCCCATCAGCAGCACCTGGGTGGCGGGAGAAGAGCCACTGCGGAGCTGCACCCCCACCGGGCCACCCCACTGCCCCCCTGCTGCCCCACCCCACCCCCACCCCTCTCCCCCCACCCTGCTGCTGCCCCCCCCCCCAGCCCTTGAGAACAAGTACAAGATAAGTAGAGACTATTTTTTTCTTGTCCTCTTTTTTGGAAATCAAAATATGGTCACCTTAGGCTAGCAATTATAAAAGGAACAATGGGATTTAAGTTCAGTTATGTCTTAAGTCTATTTATAGGTGTGGTGTTAGAGACACTTCAAGTCCCACAAGTTCATTCTAGCCCTAGACAAGCATGAGGTGTCATGTAGAAGTATTTTTCAGTCAGTTATGAATCCTGGACTACATTTTTTTTTCAAAGAATCTTAATTTAGTACAAGGATGGGTACAATGTAAAACCAAATTAGTTACTGAAGCTCGTGTAGGGTATGCAGTGAGGAGTGATGTTTACAGCAAAAGTATTGGTCTAGGACAGGGGAGATCCAAGTTCAAAGCCAACCTCCACCATAGAAACTCAGTAGACGGAACTGGGGTCACTCACTCTCTAACACAGTGTTTCTCAACCTTGGTGACTTTAAGATGTGTGAACTTCAGCCCCAGAATTTCTCAGCCAGCATGGTTGAAGTCCATACATCTTAAACTCACCAAAGATGGGAAATACTGATCTAACAACATAGCATACCTCCACATGGTTGCTGCTGTGGACATCACATGAAAACATAATTCCTGTATAAATTGCTTTGAGGATGTGGAGGAAATGTGATATATAACCTAAATACAAACAACTAAGAAACCGAGAACATGAAGGTTGGGGTTTTTTTCAACTTGTTTTTCTATGTTAGCGGACAGGTTTCAGTGAGATTAAGTTTTTAACTATAGTAAGATTTTTGAAATACATCTCTTTCCTTTATTCTCCATCAAAAATTGGCAATAAAATGTACCATACTGTTGAATGGTAAGATCCTAAATTTTTGCATCATGCTTTGGAGAAAAGATGCAGAAATGTAAATACCTTTCAGGGAAACAGATTGCTCACACCTGTGTAGCTCATTTATGCATTTGAACTTTGTTTTATGTGGATAAACTTGCAAAATTATTCACAGAATTCAGCTTTTTTCAGACAGCACTTCCCTCTAGCCTTCTCATATATTAACATTTTATTTTTGCTTACTTCAGATACTGAACTGAAATTTTTGATCATCTAGTTTCTCAGTCCAGTTAGCTTCTACAAATACAATGATACTGCCAAACACTAGTGAATCACCACTATTTTTGATAAGATTTTTACAGGGTCATTAAATAAGAAGTAAGCCTATTCTTCCAATCAAACTAGGAGACTGTGAAAACTGAGAATGGCAACAACAATGTGGTCACGGATACCACATTGATACAAAAAAATATGAACAATGTTTTGGCAAGCAGTTGCCCCAACAAAGCTGCCCTCAAAAATCCAGGTAAAGTATAGTGCTAGAGAAATCCAGATTTCAAAGTAAAGACAAAATGAAAAACTAAAGGAAGATTCAAGGACCACAAGTGGCAAGAGGGAACATGTGACAGTGGTTTTCAGGATAGAAGACCCCCAAAACATATGCCTGAATTTTAGGAATATTAACAAATCCTCAAACTTAGCATTCAGACAATTGCAACAAGATTGGTAAGTGGGCATGCAAGTATCTTTTGGGAAACTGTAATCAAGTTCTGCCACCCCAAATGGAAGCTGTTAGATATTCAAAGAAGTAGCAAAGATAGTCCAGAAAAATCACACCAATGAAGCCTGGCTGTCTTCTTCCAGTTGGCTTGGTTGCCTCTTTCTCCATTTGTTCCCTCAACGCCTTGCCCGTAATCCAATTCCCTATGTGGTTCCTCCCTATTGTAGCTATCAAGCAGTGCAGCTATTATTGGAGCTTCTTTAAGAAAAATGTGAATTCTTTTTCTTTCAGTTTCTGCTTTTTGATCTGGGTTCTTTAGCTATCGCCATGCTTGGTCCGCTACTCATGTTACTATTGAGAATTGCAAAGGTTGTCTTGGCCCCTGTGGTTCTGTGGTGTGGTTAGTATAAGACCTACCTAGACTGCCCTACTAATTTGAAAAGACCAGGTGTTAGTTAACCCCCAATATTTAGGAAGATTAAAATTACATTCCACTGACAGGATGATTTGCAGATCAACATTTTGAGCTTCATTGCTTCATGCAAAGCTCTGTCTTATTTTGTCATCTGATTTTTTTCATTTCCACCTTTTTTTTAGTTCCTGAAATATCCCACTAATAGAATGCTATGATCTTCTTCCTTTCTTGTTTGAGCAAACTATTATATAAGTTAAATATTCCACTGGAACCGAAACAAATTCCGTTCAAATTACTTTGAAAGACTCCTACTTTGCTCTACAAAGTAACTAAATCTCTACAAAATAACCAATTTAACTTGGAATTTGACTGTATCTGATTGACATATCTACTTTACCAGCATTGCACCATTACGTATTAAGTGAATGGAGGCAGTCTGACATACAAATGTATGGGAGGGGAGTTATTCTTTCTAAGACACATCCAAGCGTCTAAGATATATCCAAGCTTGGAACAAATCAAAGCCTGCTTGTTCTATCTAGGGTAGAAATGGATAAATATCTTCATTACTTCCTGAATGTTTTTCTTAGTCATTATGGTACAGTGTAAAGAAAGAAAACAAAAATATTGTTTGCCAAAAAATAAACAAGGTGGAAAGATTCAGGATTTTATTTTTCCTTGCCAGACACAAATGTGCTAGTGGTTCCTGGAATTCAGTGAATATTTGCAAATCCGCAATGCAGAGCAGTTCATTTGTTACAGATAATTTCAGCTGTGTTTGAAACCAACTTTGTGCAGAAAATTCCTGCAGAGATGTGTCATTTATCTATCTCCAATAGGTTTGCCTATCTACATTTTTGTTTATGCTGAATCAGACAATTTTTGCCCAAAATATATTTGGTTTTTTTGCAGTCTATTTTTGGAATATTTTATTTGCCATCAGCTATTGTATATTTATTCGTTGTATATTTATTTATAGCCCATGTTTATCATTGTTACAAATAACTCAAGGCAGCAAACATATCCTGCACAACTTCCTCAGCAAAATAAACAATCCTGTGGAGATGGGTTGGGCTGGGCGAGAGTGACTGGCCCCAAAGTCACTGGCTTTCCTGGCTAAGGCAGGACTTGAATTCATGGTCTTTGCTTTCTAGCCTGGTGTCTTAACCGATAGACCTAACTGGCTTTCTATGTGTGCTTAATATTTTTATAGAAGATAAATGCCATTATTTTATCAACATAAATAATATATTCCATTTTCCTCTCAGCTTTTTTTAGTCTCCGATGTCACACTTTCTACACCAACTGTCTTATACATTAATATAATATTCTTTAACCTCCTCTCTCTAATTCATTTTATTAGTTATTTCATCCCTCCTACATGAGGTAGTCATCACTGACTCTTATTTTGTTTTCTCTTTCAGCTCCTGTGAATGGCTTGTTGGCATAAGCAGTTATAATGAAATCTTCCAAACCATACACCAACTCATTTAAATTCTTATTCATGTTTCAGAAAATTTTTCATACTAAGTTGTATGAAATCTGTATGTAAAATTTTTGAAAGTTACATGAACCATTCCAATAGTCTTACAAGTGTTTTAAAATTTTACCTAAAGTTTCTATACAAGATTTTCCTATTTTTACATTACAGGAAGGCCTCAACTTACAACAGTTCATGTAGTGACTGTTCAAAGTTACAACGGCACTGAAAAAAAGTGACTTATGACCATTTTTCACATAACCGTTGTAGCATCTCCATAGTCATGTGATCAAAATTCAGATACTTGACAACTGGTTCATATTTATAACAGTTGAGGTGTCCTGGAGTCATGCGATCAGCTTTTGCAAACTTGTGACAAGCAGAGTCAGTAGAGAAGCCAGATTCACTTAACAACCGTGCTACTAACTTAACAACTGCAATGATTCACTTAACAATGGTGGCAAGAAAGGTCATCAAATGGGGCAAAAGTCACTGAACAAATGTCTCACTTAGCAACATAAATTTTGGGCTCAATTGTGGTCGTAAATCGAGGATTAGGTAATATATGAATGGAAGGATAATCTTTGCCTGCAGGAAATACCTTACTTGTTCCTACATTAGAAATACTGACCTACATCCAAAACATATTATTTACGTTTATTTACGTCCCTCTGATGCCCAGTATTGGACAAACCTTTCTGAAGATTTATTCTGAACATAATCCAAATTTGTGAGCTGCATTCCATGTGTAGAGTTTTTCAGCTTTACACCATAAATAACATCTTCTCACTCCAAGAAATAATGAATCCATGTGATTATTCCTATTAAATTATTATGATTAGTCACATTGTCAACTAGTGTTTAGTTTGGATTTGGCTTTTTTTCTCCCTATCTATCAAGTCCTTCTCAAGGACCTGGGATAGGGGGATACTGTTGTTTGGTGGTGTTGAAGGTATCATCCCAGGATGTAAGCAATTTCAAATAAAGCTGCCTTTGCAATTGACTGACAGTGATTTTGTCAATGCCAATGGACTTCAAGTGGTCCTTCAGCTATTCTGGAATTGCACCAAAGCACCTATTACTATTGTCACTACCTTTCCTTTCTTTTGCCACAGCCATTTTACTTCTGTCTTCATGTCTTTATATTTTTGTAATTTCTCCATTTTTTTTCTCTTCTATTCTGGTGTCTCCCAGTATTGCAATGTCCACTATTCAAACTTTTTTTTGTCTTTCTTACTAACAAGAAAATATAGAGTGTAACACTCTTGTTAAGTCTAGAGTATTTGTGGCAGATGCTGTAAGTTTTTGCTTGAGACACATTCTATACCAGAGGTGTCAAACTCACGTTGTCATGGCATCATCATGTGACATATCACAACTTTTTTCCCTTTTGCTAAACCAGGCATGGGCGTGGCCAGTGCATGATACATCCAGCACATAGGGCGCAAGTTTGACACCCCTGTTCTATACTAATACTGAATATTAAACTAACTTCTTTTGAAAGCAACTTTTCCAGGAAATATTTGTAATAACACATTAATTTGAAATTTTCAGCAAATAACCATACTTTTCTGTTTGGTTGGTAGTTTGTGGCTTTAATTTAACCAGAAATTTAGTAATAAATAAACTCTTTATTTCATAGGAGAATATATTGATTTTCTTGGTCATTGCCAGTTCTGTGACATTTCCTGCTCTAAATGCATAGGACCAACTTTGAAGGACTGCATTGGTTGTACATATGCAAAGTAAGCCATTCTGATTAAATAATCTCTATTCACGTAGGAGTTACAATACCATCCATGTTTACTGCATTTAATTCAAGCTGTTTTGCGAACTGATGTAAAGCATGCATAATCTGAGTTTATAATCCCTGATTGACTGGAATAAACCATTTTATGTTGCCCCTACTGCAAATATAATGTACTTCTCATCCCAAAAGGAGAAAATATCTTGTTCCTTATATATATACATACACACTCAAGTCTAATTTGGGTCATTTCCCGTGTAAGTTTCAGAATCTCTTCGTGACATTTCATCTCGTTGCGAAGAGATTCTGAAACTTACACAGGAAAAGATCCGAATAGACCTAGATCTGCATACCTACACCCGTGAAAATTTACAAATAGTATATATATTATATACTGTATATATATTAATATACTATAATGATATTACAAAATCTTCTGCAGAAAAATCTGTTCACAATTTGGATTCCACTGTCAGACAGAGCCTACGTTCAGAATCAGAACTGAGTTACAATAAGGATCTAAGTAAAAGAGTAATAAGTTATATGAAAATCCAGTCAAACATATAAATACAAATAGGAGTTTTATATTAAAAAGTTGGTTGTATTTTATTGATTTATATACAGTGAAAGGTTTTGAATTAGTTTCCCATAAATGTGGAGTTGAATATTGTTTGCTGAATGAGATAAGAACAATATAATGGAAATAACGTGATGATGATTCCCCAGTTCACAACCATCAGTATAACATATTACATGAAAATATAAGGACCATGGTATGAACATAAAAATATAAAATAAACAGTAGCTCAACATAAATTAAAAATGGCTTGGCATAATATGTTGCAGCATCTGATCTAACCACTTCTGCTCCCTAAATCTGGAAAGAGACAATAATCCTCAACTCTCTGGGAAGCAGTACCAAGGAGTCTTATAAAAAGCTTGAGAAATTAGCCAGATCAATTTGAAGTTCAAAGTTTAACTTGTTGGGTGTTGTAAATAGTTTTCAAACTGAAAATAGAGCAAAGTACAAAGAATATGTGGAATATAACTGAATATGGAAGCCGGTCTCAAGATTGGTTTAAGTTCATTCTTTAAAAGGAAGTTATTCTTCAGCTACTTAATTCTAATGTTATGTTCCCCACTTTTCTTTTGCAGTAGAGTTTTGGATGACGGGCGCTGCATTGTTCAATGCCCTAAAGGGAAATTTGAATTTAACAAGCAGTGTCATTCTTGCCATGAGTCCTGTACGGAATGCACTGGAAGTGAACCTAATGAATGTACTAGCTGTGCTAAAGGTAAGGCATTCTCTTTTTTCCTCCCATTTATTTTCTGTTAATTGTACTGCAACATCTTGAGAATAAAATAACCGTAGAATTTTGCTGCAACAGTGGGAATTCAGTTTTATTTATATTGTGTGGTTGGAATCTAATGTTCTTCTACTGATTAACATGAGGTAGGAAAAACTCTTCTCACCTGTTTCATCCTCGCTCCAGTTTCAATCCCCAAATCCTCCAGAGTATATTTAAGAGGGGAGGGAATGCAAAAGAATTTAGGGAAAAATAAAATTCCAACACATGAGTAGATTCATATAACATTGGCTTCCAGGTGGTCTGGTGATATTGATACTTGATCTCTTCTTTCCGTATCCTAAAAAGCCCAATAGTACTATAATACTAAATCTCAAGAATTCAGTACTGGCTATCAGTATAATATCCTTTGGTCCCAAAGATAATAAGCAATTCCATCATGTCAGAAACAAGCCATCATGGCCACCAGTTAGGAGACGGAATGGGGGCAAATCTTTTATTTCCTCCAGTCCTTTAGAAAAACTGGGTGAAGGGCAATGAAGCATAAGGCAGCCATTTAATTGTACTTTTCGGTTTTAACAGTTGCTATGGCTTTGTTCTCAGCTAAAGGCATTTCTTTTCAGATTGACATAGAAAGTTCCGAATCAAATTACATAAACTGTGGTTTTATGTTCAAGGATTAGGAATGAGAACAAGGGAAAAAAAACCTGCATGCTATTTCTTTGATCACCATTCCATATTATGTAAGGACAGGAAAGCCTGGAGGAATGTTGTCCATGGGGTCGGACATGACTTTACGACTAACAACAGCCATATTATGCATATAACAACTTTATCTTATTTAAAGAGTGGCTGCCAGAAATCATGCATGCAGAAGAGGGGAAGGACGGCAGGAAGGAAGGAAGGAAGGGTCATTCCATTCTAATTGTTACTGTTTTCTGAGAGCTGTCCTCAAGATGACGATGCAATTTATCAGGTTTCATCATTCCTGATGCAAAGTATCTGAAATGTAAGCAAAAAAGAAGATAACAATGATTGATTGAGCTGATTCTCACACATCTGAAAATCACAGATAACAAAGAAGTGATTCTCATTAAGTTAGGTAGTGTTTATTCTGTAGTATATACTCTTTTGACATCTCTTACTACGTCATCACAGGATGTTTCAGAGTCCTCCCAGCACAATCCTGGGTCTTTAAAACAATGCTTCTGGATGTTTTGTTAAGCTTAATCTGGCTTTCCCCCTTCCAGATAAGAAAGGCCACATGCATTTCCTCTACCTGGGAGAATGCAGGAAGAGCTGTCCCTTAAGCTTCTATCCTTCTGAGGTGGACAGTACTTGCACACCTTGCTTTGAGCACTGTCAAGAGTGCCTGAATCAAACCAGCTGTGAGAGGTGCTTAGAGGGATACTCTCTCATTAATAACAGCTGCCAAGAACACAAATGCAGAAAAGGTATGGCTGCTTACAATGCAATGCATGAAGTTTTATATTAAATATTTATTCTTTATACTGTTTCCATCTTCCCTTAAAACATTAACAGAATCCACAATGGTCTGTTGACAGTCAAGTATTAATCTAAACTTTTGGGTAAACCTTTTACCCAAACTTCCTCAAATTTGCAAATAGGTCACCTGGAACTAATCCATCTAATAGCAAAGGATAAGATCTGCATACCCAAATAGAGTTAATTAAATTAAATTTCCCAGTGGAGCTGCAGGTTCACAAGAATACATACTTACACACACACACACACACACCCCTCAAATGTCACCCTAAAATCAGCACATAGACACTTCCATACCCTGAACAAGCTCCCCCTATAAAAATCTGCCGCGGTACCCCATTTCTCTGCAGCTGCCCCTAAAAGCGAACTGTTTGCTTTTAAGAATAAATATTTCTTCTTTCCTCACAGCTATCTGGATCTCAGTTTTATTTATTCTTGTGCAACCTTGAGTTGGAACCCCAAATTATTCTTCTGACAGCAACCTTCCCCCTCCTCACTGCAATAAACCTGGAACATTTCAGAGCATCAAAACATATTTATGCTTCACCTATGAGAGTAACACTTGCTTTACAAGACAACTTTCTGAAGCAACAAGGGGCTTCAGAGCACCTGGCAGGCATATATAGCATTTCAGAAACAGGAGTTTCCTGGGATCAAACTCGGCTAAAATGTGCTGAAATCTCAGGAAAATGATGAAGCTAGGAGTTGTTGCCAATGTGCTCTGAAACAGTTTTTAAATCTTTGAATCTAAATTATGGTGCTCCCTTTGTATTTGTGTGCGTGCGTGCATGCGGGCGGGCGCATGTACCTTTTCTGAGGAAAATAAAACTCTGATTATATTGTCCAATATCCAGGGGAAATCAAAGGCCTCAACTCAGAAGATTGTATTCCTTGCCCAGAAGGATGTCTCATCTGCAACTCGGGTATGTTGCATTTAAAAAATTTGGTTCACTTTTATCTCTCTGTTTAGGGTGGTATTGCCTCAGAAACTTTCAGAAATGATTTGTGTTAAGGTGGGTGATAAGGAAGAAGATGACAAGGTGGTTAGAACTTATTGATTTATTGACAGTAATTTGTAAAACACAATATAACACCGGCAACTTTCTTCTGACAGTTCTCTCCTTTTATACTAGAGCTATCAGATGGCTCAGCCAATCATAAAGCTGCATTTTCCCTCTCAACCCGGCAGTTCCTTGCCCACACGCATTCCTTAGTCTCTTCCTGGCAATTAGAGTATTCATCAATTTGAGGGATTGCTTGGGGTGGGGTACCATGGCCCTTTGATGATCTGTGAATTTCAACTTCCAGAATTCTTGATGGCTCAGGAATTCTGGGAGTTGAAGTTCACAGATCGTCAAAGAGCTGAGGGACTTCAGACTACCACCAAAGATGCTCAGGAACTTCTATTCCTGCACTGTAGAGAGCATCCTGACGGGCAACATCACAACCTGGTTTGGGAACAGTACC
>JAEANM010015673.1:0-13545 GCA_017656035.1 Myanophis thanlyinensis
GCGAATCTCCGGGGGGAGTTCATTCCAAAGGGTGGGGGCTGCCACAGAGAAGGCCCGAACCCTCGGGGTGGTTAGGCAACATCGTCCTGATGATGGAACCCCGAGGAGACCAACCCTGTGGGAACGCACCGGTCGGTTGGAGGCTGAGGGTGGCAACAGGCGGTCTTTCCCAAAGGAGAAAAGATCCTGGGAAGTCCTGCAGAGCCTCTTAAAAATAGTTCTGCTCCTGTCCCAGGAGGGACCCTGGGGGTGGGGGGGAGAGGAGGTTTCAAAATGTCTCTCTCCTTCCTTCCTTCCTTCCATCTAGCCAGCTTTTCCCTCTACCTTCAATTTAATCCTGTTTAGCTCCATTTATGGAAGTTATGATTCAGCTAAAGAGCCTGCGTGCTTCAGTGCTGCCTATCCCACAAACGCCTAACTCTTTCAGGCCGTAACCGATCCCAAGGCTTCCTTGTTCCCGCAGAATCTGGAGAAGGGAGTGTGGATGAGTGACGCAACATGGAGGGATCTTGGCTGATTGAATTAAAGTATACTTTGATCTTTCTGAGGAAGAGTGTTTGCAAGTTGCATGCTGTTGATCTTCGGGTTTTGAGGAATAAAGGATGTATCTGCCCAGTTCGGAGGGCAGGCAGTTAATCCCCAGCTTCCCTGCAGTTTCCCTGGAGCTTCCCTGGAGCCCAACACAGCCCATCATCCCCAGCTCATGTGGATGGCACCAATAATGCCCCCCCCAGGCAATTCACCTCCTTTGCTGCGCTTGGCCTGGCAGAGGGATGCCTGTGTTTAGAATCTCCAAAGGAGGTAGACACTCAGCTCATGCTCAGAGACAGTCTTGTCTTCGTGCTTTCCTGCGTTCAGGCTTTGCACTGGCTCAATCTGAATTCCGGCCGTGGGAATGTCTTCCTGGCAGAGGAGACGCCTCGTCTGCACAACCAAATTGGACTGCTGAGAAGGCGGAAATCTAGCCCTTCGGCTGGGGGGAGGGGTGGAGAGACACATTAGAAGAAAACTTGTCAGCCTGTTGAGCAATTGACCTGCAGGTGAAGAGGGACACCCACCCCCACAAGACCATCTGATGCAATGCCTCTCTGGCACAACCCCCAGCCTTTCTCAAGCTTGGCCACTATAAGCGAGGTGGACCAACTCCCAGAATTCTCTGGCCAGCGAAGCACTGCCCCGGGCTTTCAAAGATGGGTGGAAACCAGCCCCAGATCCCAAATACTGACTCCCATCCTCATCAGATCTCAACGGGGCCCTTCATCCCATAGCTTGGAGGGCCACATTCCACCCACCCTTCATCCAGGGGCTTGGTGGGAACCGGGCACCCTATCTACGTCAGCAACCCACAGGATCAGCTCACCCATGGGAATTCTATCACAGGTGACTGGGGGGGGCAGTGGTGGGGAGAGCGTATTTTTAGAGACCTCTCCAACTGCAGGCAACTGTCTCTGGTTTCACACCAAAGAGAGGAAGGAAAAAGAAGGGCTGCACACCACCCTCTCTGCCCCAAAGCTCTTGGAGAGCCCCAACTTTTGTAGCCAGCTCCCCATGGCTCTTTCTTGCCTGGGTGTGAAGGGAGGGCAGAGGGCAGAAGGAGGGGGCATCTGGGGCTGATTTAGGGCCTTGGATTCAAGGCTGGGCATTGCAAGCCCCCTGCAAGTGAGCAGCCTTGATACCCCCCAGAAAGGCCAAAGGTCATGCCAGGCCAGCCCCTCCCTTCAGGGTTGCCCCTTGGCTGGACACAGACACGCTGGGCGATGCTGGAGATGGTACCGGTCCCATGAATTGGGAGGGAGATCAGCTCTTCTGGACCTGACCAGAATTCACTGTGGGCCCATCCTTTCTCTGGGAGGCGGAGGGCCAAGAGGTTTTGGGAAAGCAGCAAACTGGACACGAAAGCCATGGTCACTAGTCACACACCGCCCTGCCCTCCTCCTCCTCCTCATTTGAAGTCCGGATGCCACATGGCCTCTGGCGATGACACAATTCTTCCCACTGAGGATTGCTTGTTTGTTTCTATGGATCGGTTGCCCATCTCCAGTGGGCTGCTTGCTCATTTCTCTGGGTGGGCATCACAAGGAGGGCGGGTGAAGGAGCCCAAAGGCAGAAGGGGTCTGGCCACAAGGGACAAGTCTTGGTCCCGGGTTTTTGGGAGTGGGCAGGTGCCCAATGGGAGGATGGGTAGGAGTGAAGCCCTCCCATTATGGGAGAGGATGTTTTTAACAGTTACCCACTCTCCCTCCCTCCCTCCCTCCCTTCCGTCCGTCCTTCCTTCCTTCCTTCAAGTGGGCCGGTTCTGGGGGCAGGGCAGCCTTTGGCGAGGTGCCCCTGTGCCAGTTGCCCATGTGAACATCCTGCCCTCTTGTACACCAGAGGGAGAAGTCTGCTAACCTCTTCGCTAAAGCTCTAACAAGCCTGGAATTGCATACATGAGGGGGGAGGGGGGCTGTGGAGGAGAATGGCCTGGCAGGCAGATGTCCCCCATGCTGGCAAAGGGAACCAAGCAGGACAACGCCTCCCAGGGCTCCTGCGGGTCAGTCCAAGAGGCTCCCTTT
This sequence comes from Myanophis thanlyinensis, assembly GCA_017656035.1. NCBI lineage: Eukaryota > Metazoa > Chordata > Lepidosauria > Squamata > Homalopsidae > Myanophis > Myanophis thanlyinensis. The sequence continues at coordinate 2,556 of JAEANM010015673.1, forward strand.
CTCAAGCCTTTCAGGGTCTGCAGCAGCTGCCTTGCCCCCCCCCCCCCCATTTCTCAGGCCACTACTCTGCTCCCGCACAGGCTGTCTTATTCCCCCTCCCCCTGGGCAACATTTGGCAGGTCCACCTGTTGAAGGGGTCCCGTGGGAGAGATTACAGTACAGAGCTGGACAAGGGGTCCGTGTGGGAGGCCTGACCGTCTGCCAGCAGCAGGCTGCAGCTGGCAACAGCTGGGCAGTAATGCCAGGACATTCCGGCCGGACTGTTTTTCCAAGGGTGACTTTCCTTAAAGCTCAGGCTCAGTTCTGGAACATCGGCAGAGATTACACAAGGGGCAATGTAAAGGCACTTTGTCCATGCTCAGAGGCCAGGCCTCAAATGCTGAGCCCAGATGTGGCAAATGGATTCTAAAGCCTGTATTGTTGGTATCATCCCTGTGATGAAATTCCCAGCTTCCAAAGACAGAAAGGCACTCATCACATGCTCTGAGCACTCTTGACAGACTCTTCCCCTCTGCCAGATATCAGCAACACCGCAATTCGCTTTTGTAGAAAGGACAAGCAGACACACTGAAAGCACCAACACCATGTTGTACACCCCTTGAAGTCTGGAGGTAGCCACATGGTGCCAGGCAGGAGAAGAGGGGAAGGGGGCGGATGGGACCAGGCCCCCAAGAGATGCCATCCTCCAGTCTAACCACAGCTCGGTCCCCAGGAGAGTCGTCTATGCCAGCAGGGCTCTGACCCGCTTTCAGGAGGCTTTTGGAAGAGAGGGGGCAGGGTGCTGCCGAACCCCCACTTCGCTCCTTTGGCTGGAGGCCCTCTCACCTCACCCAAATTCAGTGATGCTCCTTTAAAAAAAAAATGAATCCAGCAAAACATTTGGCAATTCTGTCACCGGATCCTGTTAGAAAAGGCAACTTCTGGTCCTTTTTGCTGCTGAGTCGGCCCTCTGTCCCACAGGCTCACTTCCCAGGGAAGAACAGGTGGGAAGCGGCTGCCTCTGCTTGTTATTTACAACTCCTGGGTGGGTTGCTGATAAAGGCACTATTGAGAGCAAGAGGGACTCAGGCAGAATCAACAGCCATGGATGGAAACCAAGCAAGGAGAAAAGCCACCGAGAATCAAGGAGAAATTTCATGACAGTGAGAACGACTAATCAATGGGACAGCTCGCCTTCAAAAGTTGTGGGTGCTCCAACACTGGAAGTCTTTAAGAAGAGACCGGGCAGCCATTTGTCCAAAATGTTATAGGCTAAAGCAATAAGATATTTGGACTACAACTCTCAGAATTCTGGGAGTTGAAGTCCACAAATATTAAAGTTCCAAAATTGGACACCCCTGATATAGGCTCTCCTGTTGAGCAGGGGGTTAGACTAGAAGATCTCCAATGTCCCAACTGTTATTCAGGAGTTGCAAAGGAGGGAAGCCCCCCAGATGCCTTCCACAATGATCTCTGCCTGCAGGGTGTGGGTCCCGTGTCAAAATGGCAGAGCAACAGAGAGAAGCTGCTTACCCCGTCCAGGCCCACGTGGTCCTCTCTGCCTCTCTCCACCCCACAACTCTGTACCCCAGAAAGGGTCCCTCTACCTGCTCTATTTGCTTACCTGACAGAAGCTTCAAGGTCTAAAAACATATAAGGTTATCAACAGATCAGCTGAGCAGCTGCAGACTCTGAAACAGCCTTCCGGGCTCAGGCCTAGCCTGGCTCTTTGGGTGCAGGTGAAGGAAGATGCCCTCCAACCTATACCCATAGCCTGTGCCATCTCCCATGCCCCCAAGATATTAAGTCCTCAAGGCCACCCAGGTGTGAAGGGGAGAGTTTGCCTTGCTTTGGCCTGCCTTCTCCAGATGAGCAAGGGGCTTGCTTGTTTTCCCCACAATCAGGTGGATTCAGGAATCCTGGCCTTGGTGGGAACCACAAAGAGGAGAGGAGAGGAGAGGACTCTTTATTGGCCAAGTGTGATTGGACACACAAGGAATTTGTCTTCGGTGCAAAGGCTCTCAGTGTACAACAAAGGAAACTGGTCAGCTCCAGGACTGGGTTTGAGGCAGGCAGCCAACCCAGAGCTGCACAGCCGACTTTGGCCATTGGTAGTTAAGGCATGAACCAATCTGGTCTACATATTACGACCCAAGTCATTAAGGAAACGTCATTATTTTGGATTGTGAATACCACCTTCCTCAGAGAGGGAGAGGGGGGGCAGGCTCTGGGCACAGCGGGCTCTATCTGATGCTGCTGGGGATGCACAAAGGGCACCTGTGGCCCTTCGGAGCAATAACACAGATAGCCCCAGCCTCTTGTCCCGGCAGAAACAAACCACTGAGCCCCACCATGCCAAACTCCAAGTCCCATCATCCCCTAGATCAATAGTGTCAACCTTGACAGCTGGAAGAGATGTGGACTTCAATTCCCAGAACTCCAGAGCACAGCAGCCTGGGGAATTCTGGGAGTTGATGTCCACACCTCTTGCAGCTATCAAAGTTGGGAAACAAGACCTAAGTAGATGGGTTGGCAGGGGATGATGGGAACTGGACCCACACAAAGTTGGGAAAGCAATGGGGAAATCAGAACAGGTAAAGAGCACCCTGGGGGCAAATGGGGTTCAGCCCCCCCCACACCTCCCAGCCTGCAGAACTGGCTTGCCTTTTTACCGAAGCAGCCATGGGCTGGCAAAGCTTGGGGGCCCCTCGCACGTGGTGCGCCTCCTTGGGTGGCTCCGCACCTGGGGTGCTGTCTTCGACACAGGGGGGCGCGCACTTTTTACCGCTCCACGCCCTGCCGTTTCAATGTCTCTCAGACGGCGCCCTCAGACAGGCCAGCATCCACTCCAACCTTCCCCTAAAGTCATGCCAGGATACCCTCCACAGGGTATCCAGATTGGGAGGGGCTGGGGGGGTTTCATCCCACAGTATAATAAATAAATAATAAAATAATAAATAATAAAATAAATAGTAACGCCACTTGGAAGACATGCCCAGCCCACTTCGGCCTCTTGCGGGTCTGGTGTGGAAATGCAGCGCCCTCTGGTGGCAGCTTGCAGAGCCATAGGGCTTGGGCATAACGGATCTGTGTGCCAGCTTTCGCCCCCGGATAAAAGCCCACTAGGGAATTCCTGGGCTGGGGGGCGGCTTCAGGCCTGCAGGGGGGAAGACTCAAAGCCACTGGGTGGGGAGGGGGGTAAGAGGCTCTGCTCCAGACAGAAGACACCCCGGGGACCAAGGGCCTTAAAGGGCTTGTGGGGGGGGGGAGGGGGTCCTCCATGAACTTTCTTCAGAACCAGTCTGGTTGTTTCGGGGATGTTTCTGAAGCCGGGCAAGAGTTCCTGAGCGAGACAGCTGACCTGCCGAGAGGCCAGATGCGGTGCAGAGAAGCCGAGAGGATTTGCTCAGGCTTTACAGCCGGGAGAGGGGGGTGGGGTTGGCAGTGTCTCTGCAGCTTTCAGACCTTGGCAAAGGAGCCTCCTTGCCTTGCCATCTCCCAAGCTATGTCCCATTCCTCGCCCGAATAAATGCATTTATTAAAAGTGCTGACTGGGCGGCTCTGCCTCTCTGCTTTATTTGCACCCCAGAATCATCCAGGAAACCGTGCCTGTTCGACCCGTGAGCGGCAGGAGCAAAGGGAAGGCAACAGGGGAGGCCAGCCCGGTTCTCCTGCCCTGCTTCGAAGGACTAAGGCCTCACTCAACAGGAGGCTTTCCCAGGCTGAGTTGAACCAGGATGGGGGACCACCAGGGAACCCCCGGCTTTAACCAGAGGCCAGGAAATGATCCCAAGAGACCTCCTCCTCCTTGTGGTTGTGCGCAGCTTTGTTGCGTCCTGGCACTTTGGTCTGTGCCTCCTCAGAGGCAGCGTCTGGCGACCCGTGGTCCCCTTAGAAAGACCCCATGCTAGAAGTGCTCTCCAAAGGGACCCTGTTGGGGAGGGGACCGGCTCACTGCTTGCCCTTGGCCGAGAGGGAAGGAGGAGGCCTGCACAGCGCCCCACTCCCCCTTTGCCTTTCCCCCTCCACCATCTCTACTGCCGGGCTGGTCAGTCCCGAGACTGGTGTTGCCAGGCCCCTTTCCCCCTCCCCCCTCCCCAACCCAGAGGAAGAAAGCAACTGGACTGGCTTTGGGCCAGCGCAGCTTTTATGAGCTAAGCAGGGAAGTGAGGCACATTCCAGGCGCTCTCCTTATACAATATTAAAGGAACTGGAAGAAGTTGCCCCCCCAACACCGCCCCCTTCCTTTCCTACTTCTCCTGACCACAAGCAGCCTGGCAGCACCTGCCCGCCTCCCCTCCCCCTGGCTCTGCTGCAAAGCCCAATGCCCCCCACAACCAACAGTGTCGCTTTAGCGTAATCTTGAAAGCAGCAAAGGGCAGAGAGTGAAGGCGAGGACCGGGCAGGGATCCTTTATGGGTGGGTGGGTGGGTGGGTGGGTGGAATCTTCCCCTTGAGTTCCCGAGGCACAATGGGTAGGGAAAGAAACTTGATCAATGCTCAGAGGAGGTCCTGTTTCACTCTTCAGTGAAAGAAAGTTCCTGGGATTTAATTTCTGCAATTCGAACTTGAAGGTATAGAAACAGCCAAAGACACGGGGTTGCGTTCACACAATCACCTGACTGAGCCGAGATTTCCTGGATCAACAGAATACATTGACCTGTAAAGAGACCAAAGGCAACTTCAGGTATCAGGTCGAGCTACCCAGAAGAACAGAAGTTTGCAAAAGTTTAGTAAATGCGAACAGACCCACCACCTTTGCCGTCAGACAAGCGATCCCCCCACCCTTCACAGGAGCTGAGCAGAAGCCGGCCTTCTTAGGCCCTGGGATTCTTGGTTTCCTTGCTCCTGTCTGAGCCCAGGGATCCAATTTTGGCAGGAGGCTGCAGGGAGGGGGAACCGTACCAGGTTGAGGTAGCTGGCTTCTCCATCTCTCCCAACCTGGTCCCCTCAGTCCAGCCCAGGCCTGCGGAGGAGGGGAAGGGAAGGAGCCGGCCAGGTGATGGCTTTGCCCTCCCTCGGCCCCAGAACCGGAGGGTCTGCTTGGCACCGCTTTCCCGACGGCGCCGGGCAGAGAGAGGAGCGGATCACCGTCGCGGGCTCTGCAGTAGCCTCAAAGCCAGGAGTGGGGCGGGGGCACCTTTCCAGAAACACCCAGCGGCCCATTTCTTTTGCGAAAGGCCGGCGGGGCTGACGGGCGAGGGAGCCGGCGCGGGCGGGGCTTTGGAAGAGGCGCGTCTCTTTACCGAGCCTCCTCCCCAGACGTGGGCGCAGGTGAGAAGGAGACGGCGCAGCTGCTGCGGCGTCCTTTAGGAGAAAAGCGGGGGACCCCTACAGAAACCGGGGCGAGCTTCTTTCTGCTTTCAAGAGAGACCCCCCCGCGCGCAAGAGGAGGGGCGGGCACCTCTGGGCACGTGCAGAGCGCCTTCCAGTCGCTGCCCAGGTAAGCCGTGGCTCCGCTGGGCGGGGCAGGAGCGCCCCTCCTTCCAAGCGAGGCGCTGAGCAGAGGCTGCCGGGGCGCGGCTGGCGGATTGGGGCGCAGGACGCGGATTCCTCCTCCTGGACAGGCCGGCAGGGAGCAGGTAAGACAGCGGCGGGCCGGGCCTTGCCTTGCCTTGCCCGGGAGAATCGGGGCGCGTCTTCCTCGCTGCCGGAGCTGCAGCTCGCAGACTCCCCGGTTCCGAAGCCTTCTGCGCCGGTTACCTTTCCGCTCCCCTCCCGCCCCACCCCCCAGGCGAAAGTGATGTCCAGGAGGGCGGCATACTGACTGCGTGCTTTGGAGAGGGGAGGGAGGCGGTATCCCCAAGACGGTCGTGCTTCGGGGGACCCTCGGGAGCCACCCAGACCTCCGTCCGTCTGTTGGCAGAGCTGGTGCTCCGGCGCAGCAGCTTCTCCCCGAGCTGCCTTTCTCAGTTGCGGAGAGGCGCGAGGAGAGCCGGGCCGAGCTCCAGTCGGCTCTGAACGGGCTCACTTATCGGGGTATCCCAGGGGGGAGCGTGGCGGGTCCTGCAGACGAGAAGCCAGCCGCAGTGAAGAGCGGGGAGGCGCTTGTGTGTGAGGGACGTACAAGGGGAAAGGAGATTTTCCAAGAATATCGGATTTTGTGCAAAACATTTTCTCCGCCACAGAAGAGGATTGCAGTGAAGTTTATATCTTCACTGACTAAACAGGGCCAGAATTAGGAGATGCTTCCAGACTTGTGAAGAGGAAGCCACGGGTTGTGGCAGCGGCTAAGGAAGAGAATATTTGTAGCTCCATCTAGAAGTGAGGGGGGGGGGTGTTCTAGGGTGGTGGGAGGGGCTCTCTGGCTGCTTTCTTGAACAAGTTTCATTATCACATTAGCACTGAAGATGTTCCCTAGTTGGGTCATGAAATGTCTACAAGAAAACAGCCAAGCTCAGAGAGCCCCAAAAGTTGAAGGTGTTTTTGTACCAGGCCTTGTTCTTGGAGAGAGGCTTGGGGGTGGGGGGGGGGGCTGGGGGGGGGCTGGGGCCTGGGCCAGTAATGCTGCTGTTTCCAGGGGGGAGAAGAGGCCCTTCTGGAAAGCGTTCACAAACCAGCATCCTTGCCCTGATGGCTGCAGACATGACAATAGCGCCTCAGTTTGATGTAGCAGATGTGCAGCTCAACAGATGTGGCAAGAGAAAAATGCCCTTCTGCCAACCACGAGTATTCTCAGGGAGTACTGTGTGCAGCTCTGGTTGCCAGAGCTCCAAAATATATATTTTATTTTTATTTATTTTATTTCTAAAAATGTTGCAAGAAAGCAAATTGAGGGTTATTGAGCTGGAAAGAGCACGAGGGCAGGATTGAAAATAATGCAGGGGTAAATTTTGCTTTCTTGTTGCTGTGATGTTGACTCTGTAAACCGCTTAGAGACAGCTGTGAAGCAGGACATATGTCTAAGAAGTGCTGTTGCTAGTGCTCCTGGGACGCAGCCTTTCTAGGACAACAGCCTGGTGGGAGGGAGAAATGAGAGCAAAGCAGGGGCTTCTTTAAGCTGCAAGCTTGCCCAGCCAATACTGGCGGTTTCTGCACAGGTTGCATTAAGAATCTGGGCGCCCAATGGAGAAACTCTGCAAGGGGCTGAGACCCATTGAGAAAGAAAAAGCGGCCACCAGAGCCAGATGGGCACTAGCCACACCCACTTTCAGCAGAGGGAAGTGGGCAGAGCTGAGGGCTTTTCCTTGGGGGGTCTCTGAAGTGGCTGGGCAGCCAGCCTGGGCCAAGGACAGCCTCAGAAAGCCCTGCGGCCTGCTGGCCCCCTTCCCCTGGTGAGGGAGCCTTGACCCTGGCTGAAGGAGACCCGGCTCAGCTTCAAAGGAGGCCAAGTCAGGCAGGCGGGTGAGGATTCTTCCTCCGTGAGGCATGTGTGGCTTGGCTGAGGAGCGTGTTGCTGCCTGCTTTCTGGTGGTGGCATCCAGCCGGAGAGACTGGTTTGGGATTCAACTGTGGATCCCGTAGGCAGCCTTCCCAAAGGGCCTGGACCAGGTGGGGCAACCTTGTGGCCCCACCTGGCTGTAATCAAAGGGCTCCTGCATTCCCAACATGGAGGGCCAGAAATTTCAGTTCCCTCCCATCAACTTCTCTAGCTGTTGTTCCTTCTGATTAATGGGTAAAAAAAGATCAGGCTTTAGAGACCCGAAATACCTCTGAGAGTGTGCAGAGGGCTTAGACAACCTTTGCATCTAGGATTAAAGCAGGGAACTCCAACTGTGACTAGTTTAAGGCTTGTGGACTTCAACTCCCAGAATTCCTCAACCAGCAAAGCAAAGCAAAGCTGGCTGGGGAATTCTGGGAGTTGAAGTCCAGAAGTCTTAAAGTCGCCAAGGATGGAGACTCCAGGATTGGAGGACACGCTCCCATCCTTGAGATGCAACTGCCAGAGGCGTTCCTCCTTTGCCTTCTAGAAGACCCCAGGAGCTCGGAGCCCTCCTTCCTTGGGGCCAACGTGGCCCGCCATGTCCATCATGGTGGGCCGGGGTGACAGCCAATCGGAGAGAATGACGGGCGATGACATCATCCTCCAGACGCGCCAGGTGATGAAGGGCCTGGAAGCTTTGCGCAGCGAGAACTGGAGCATCCACCACCAGTTGCAAGAGGCTCTGCTGAAGGAGCGGCAGCTGATGGATGAGAGGGAGGACCCCCTGGCAGCCACCGATGCCCAGGCCTTGGAGCTCCTGGAGGAGAAGCAGGACCTCATCTGCCGGAGCCTGGAAGGCATAGAGCTGGGCATTGCGGAAGGCCAGGTACACCGGGAGCCCAGAGGGAGGTGGCCAGGTGCGGCTCGGCTGGCTGTGACGACATCATAGAGCCCAAGGAAGCTCAAGGAGCCCTTGGGGAAGGAATTTTTTTTGGGGGGGGGCTTTGCCCAAGCCTGGGAGGCAGTGCTAGCAGGGGCCGCCCTGGCATCCAGCTCCAACTGGAAAGGTCAAGGGTGTCCATTTGTCCTGACCGTCCCTGAGTTGCGTCAGGTGCCTTCAAGTTGTTTGTTTGTTGGGGATGGGATGGGGATGGGACCTTGGAGATCTTCTAGTCACACCCCCTGCTGAAGCAGGAGACCCTCTCTCTACCATTGGTGGCTATCCAGTCTTTTCTTTAAAGCTTTTAGTGATGAAGCAGCTACAAGTTCCAGCGGGAAACCCTTCCGCTGGTTAATTGTCCTCCCTGTCAGGAAATGTCTCCTTAGTTCCAGGCGGCTTCTCTCCTTGCTTCGTTTCCATCCACTGTTTCTGGTGCCTTGGAAAATGAGAATATAATGCAAACAGAAGCAATAGAAGTCTGTAGAGATTCTCCATCATCCAGGCCACAGTTGTCCCAAAGTTGCTTTTTCAGGAGGCAACTGGACTCTCCGTTGTTTTGTTTTGAAGATGTTTCGCTTCTCATCCAAGGCCGAAGAAACTTCTTTGATGAGAAGCAAAATGGCTTCAGAATTAAAAACAAGAAAGTTCAGTTGCCTCCTGAAAAAAGCAACTTTGGGACAAGCCAATAGAACATATAAAATTTATTTTAAACAATACATAAAAATTAGTTTCTCAAAATATAAAATTTCAATAAAATTAATTGATCGAAATATAAAAATGTGATTATCTTATTCTATTGCTCCCAAAGGAGTTGGAATCCATCACCTTTTTTTTCCTTTCCTCCATTTTCCTTTTTTCTTCTTATTTCCGTAAGTCTGGCTCGGCTTTACTTCCCTGCAATTCCCCACGGGGGCCCCTCTGGGTCTCCCCAGGGCAAAGGCTGCCCTTGCTGGAGCTGCCCCTCCTCTCCCCAGATGCTGATCGCCCTCTCCTCGCACATCGGGGCACTGGAGGCTGAGAAGCAGAAGCTGCGGGCCCAGGTGAGGCGCCTGGGCCAGGAAAACCTCTGGCTGCGGGACGAGCTGGCCGGCACCCAGCTGCGGCTGCAGCACAGCGCGGAGGCCGTGGCCCAGCTGGAGGAGGAGAACAAGCACCTGCGCTTCCTGAACCAGCTCAAGCACTACGAGCCCCGGGAGGAGCAGGTGCGGCTGGGGGGGGGGGAACTGTTTGGAGTGTGGATGAGGCGCCTTCTGGGTTTCTCTGGATCAGGCTGCTCAGAGCTGATAGGATCCAGGTCCACAAAGAAGTTCCTGAGGTTCCTATGAACTACTGACTCCGAGTTCAATCTTCGGTCCGAATTATTTGGATGCTCAGAGTCGGTGCTCTGGCTCAGGAGGAGGAGGAGGAGGAGGAGGGAGGCGGGGAGGGCAAGGGCAACATTGATCCTGCATCCCTCACTCCAAAGGCTGCAATGAGAGAGAGCCTTGCTAAGGGAAAACGGACCGAGGGGTCCCCCTGCCCCTCCCTGACTTTCCCAGCTTCTCCTTGCAGGTGGAGACGGAGGAATCCTTTCTCAGCACAGAGGAGGGACAAAGGCCAGGTGCGTTTCCTAGACAGCCCTTGGCTTCCTCGGTCAGCTTCCAAGTGGAGCTCAGCCTGATGAACTGCTGCCTGTCCGTCTCAGTCAGACTAGGGCTGAGACCCAGCCGTAGGTTGCAGAGAGCCCCTGCCCTCTCCAAGAAGCCCCCGCAGGATCAGGGACGAGGGTGGGCTGGTTCAAAAGGGCATCCCGTGTCTTCTACCCAGCCTGCCCCCCCCCAGGGCCTCTGTTCACCACCACCCCTGGCTGGTGTTTGTGTCCTGCAGAGGGGCAGAGTCTGGGTGCGGCCACCTTGGCAGCCCAGCAGGGCGGGTACGAGATCCCAGCACGCCTGCGGACACTGCACAACCTGGTGATCCAGTACGCCTCTCAAGGGCGCTATGAGGTGGCCGTGCCGCTTTGCAAACAGGCCCTGGAGGACCTGGAGAAGAGCTCCGGGCACAGCCACCCGGATGTGGCCACCATGCTGAATATCCTGGCCCTGGTCTACCGGTAAGATGGCCAAGGGGCCTGGGCTGCCTCTCCAGCAAGCGCCTTGGGGACCCTTTTATTCTGGCTGTTGCATTTTTCTGCTCCCCCTACCCATCCCGGAGTCCTCTGAGCTACGGGCTGGCCCCTGCCACTGGCAACCTCCCTGCGTCTCTTCCTGCAGGGACCAGAACAAGTACAAGGAGGCCACGGAGCTGCTCAATGATGCCCTGGACATTCGTGAGCAGGCGCTGGGCACAGAACACCCTTCTGTGAGTGCCCAGAGGGGGGGGGGGAAGAGAAGGGGCTGTGTGGAGGCTCTGAGAAGGAGGGAGGGGCATCTGGCTTGCTCCCAGGCAAGATGCCACCGTTTTATCCTGTTTCTGAGGGTCTCTGATCTAGTTAAGTCACCCTTGGTTCCTGCCAGGTGGCTGCCACCCTGAACAACTTGGCTGTGTTGTACGGCAAGCGTGGGAAGTACCAAGATGCCGAGCCTCTGTGCAAGAGAGCCCTGGAGATCCGGGAGAAGGTAGACACAAACACACAGACACAACAATTCCTAGAAGAGTCTGAAAGGTTGTGTCCTTAGCCTCTTGAAATGGACATTTTATTATTTATTTTATTTTATTTTATTTTATTT
>JAEANM010015674.1:0-13545 GCA_017656035.1 Myanophis thanlyinensis
ATTAAATAAATAATAATAATAAAAAATAACTATCTAATTTGGCACAGCTTCAGCTGTGGCCACAAAGTGAAATCTGGATTGTTCTTAGAGGTAAACCTTATGCAGAAGGGTTTGCTTTCGCAATCCTGTTACTACTGCCTGCTATTCAGAAAAGGGGAGGTGGCCATTTTCTGCAGCCACCACATGACAGAAACAGAGACCGTATGCAATCAGCAACTGAGTCTCCAGAGCTGTGGCCATGTTCACCGGTAGTTCCGGCACCACAGTTGTTCATGGATGTGGTGCAGAAGCTTAATTCGGAACGTCGGTTCTATAATGTTGCAGAGGAACTCAATGTAGCCCTCAGTGGCATACCTCAGAACACTTTCAATCAGAGTTCAATGTTACCTAGACAACATCCTGATTCAGTCTACATCAGAGACCAGAGGAAGACAAGACCTATGGACAACAGTGCAGGCATTGCAGGATCACGGCTTCTCTATCAACATAGAGAAGAGTCACATGATCCTTACCACACGTTTGCAACATCTTGGAGCAATCATAGACACTCAGAGTTGCATAGTCGACATCCCTCAGGACTGGAAGGGAAGCCTGCAAACTCTGTCAGGGCGTATCCACAGAGAACAGAAGGTACACTTGACACTGTTATCCCAATTGCTCAGAAAGAGGGTGTTGTGCATTGCCATCATTCCTTGGGCAAGACTACATGCCAGACCCCTGCAGTGTTCCTCCTTCCCTTTCAGAGGACAGGCAGGAACCATTCAGAGATCAAGGTCACGGTCCCCAGGAAGGTCATCCAATCCTTCCAATGGTGGAACTCTTAAGCGATCAACAAAGGTTGCCTGTTCAAGGAACCCTCCTGTTTTAACTATCATGACGGACACCAGTCTGTTCGGATGGAGAGACCACCTGCAACACAAGATAATGCAAGGGAGGTGGACTCCACAGGATCTTTCCCACAACATAAATTGGCTAGAGCTCAGAGCAGTGTACCTGGTGCTGCAGAGCTTCCAGAGAGACATATTGAGCCAGCACGTCTTAATATTGATATTATGATATTAATATTGACATGGCTGCCAAAGCCCACATAAACAGACAGGGGGGGTACCAGATTAGTAGCCCTTATGCAGGAGGCTCAACTCCTGGGTCTCTGGGCAGAGAACCATCTGAGCTCTCTCAAGGCATAGCATGTCTCAGACATTGCCAACACGCAAGCGGACTGGCTGAGCAGAGCCACGGTAGACCATGTGGCATGGTGGCTACATCTGGCATTGTTTCAGGAGCAGTTGGACAGGTTTGGCCATCTGGTTGTGGATCTCTTTGCGATTCCATCCAATGCTCAACTCCCCAGATTTTACTCAAGGTTTCCAATGCCAGGAGCAGAGGGAGTGGATGCTTTGCATAGCAGGTGGCCTCAGGGCCTTCTTTATGCACTTCCCCCTTTACCTCTCATATTGAAAGTAATCCACAAGGCGATGGAAGAGAAGGCAAAACTCCTTTTACTGGCCCCATATTGGCTGAGGAGGCCTTGATTTGTCAACCTCGTCAGCTTTTCCGTGGACTGTCCGTGGCAGATACTGCATACCAAGATGTCCCTCAGCCAGGGAGCAGTGGAACATCCAGATCTGCAGTAGCTGCAGTTAGCTACTTGGAGGTTGAGCGGGTCGCTCTAAGTAGAGACAACATGTCCTCCAGAGTTATTTCAACGATTCAAGTTTCTAGTAGACCTTCCAGCAATAGGATTTATGAGGCCACTTGGAGGATCTTTTGCGACTGGTGTACCAAGGTCTGCTTGGATCCCACCTTGTTCTCAGTAGCACAGGTCCTAGACTTCCTATAAGATGGGTTAGATAAAGGCCTAAACTCCCAATGCCTTTCATTGACAGGTAGCAGCACTTTCCTCAGTTATTAACTGTGGAATCTTGGGACCGCTTTCTCAGCACCTAACGGTGCGCAAGTTCCTTCAGGAGCAATGAACTTGAGGCCACTGGTGGTACACAGTTATCCCACCTGGGAGTTATCTAAGGTTTTGGAGGCACTCACTAAGGAGCCCTTTGAACCATTAAGGTCAGCCTCCCTACAACTGCTCAACTGGAAGGTGAGTTTCTTGGTGGCAATAGCATCTGCTAGAAGAATTTCTGAACTGTCTGCTCTTTCCATATGACCGGACCTGTGCGTATTTCACCCAGACAGGGTGGTGTTACTCTTGGACCCTTCCTTCATTCACAAGGTCAGTTCTTGGTTTCATAGAGCACAATAATTGGTATTGCCTAATTTTTGTACTAAGCCAACTCATCCCCTGGAATGCTGTTGGTATACATTAGATGTCAGAAGGGCTCTTTGCATTTATATCAAGAGGACTTCGTCATTTAGAAAGACAGAGTCACTATTTGTTTCCTTCCAACCTGTGAGCAGAAGGTGTCTCCTTCCACATTAGGCAGATGGCTAAGGGCATGTATTACCACGGTGTATGAGATTGAGACTCTCCCAGGGCCCACGAGAATTAACGGCTCATTCCACCAGAAGTGCAGCCACTTCAGTGGCATGGGCAATGCAGGCTTCTATTGAGGAGGTTTGTCGAGTGGCTACCATGGTCATCACCATCACCCTTTATTCGACATTATCACTTGGATGCTTACGCCTCGGAGGCTGCCTTTGGCAGGTGCATCTTATAGGGGGTGCATCCAGCTCAGGAGCTACAGGACCACGCCATATCCCTCTTAAATACAGCCAGCTTTGGTGTTTCCCATACCTGGATTCTCTCTCCACAAACAAGGGAGAAGGAGCGTTGGTCATGCTCCTTCTTGTTGTGTGAGAGAATCCAGTCCCACCCTATAGGTCTGACTGGTCCTGGGCCTTAGATTGGACTATTGGAGTAGGAGAAGATGCAGTCTTCTTGTAGTCTGCAAGAACTTCATAGAAGCTGGGAAACAGGCGAAGGGGTTTTAACTTTTAAGTTTCTACCACTCAGTCCAGAGAGCTAATAAGGAAGAGTGACCCATACCTGGATTCTCTCTCCACACAACGAGAAGGAGTGTAATCAGGTAAGACCAATGCCTCTTTTCTTACTATTCAATCTATTTGGTAGAATGCTTTGTAAAATAAACTGTTGAAAGATAAATTGTTAACATTTTGTTATTCCTTTGTTGAGATATCATAGAAGACTTCAAATAATGTATAATAATAGTCATGTAATCCCAATTCAATTTATCTAATCAGAAGAAAATAATTATTTAAAGTTGCTTCCATTGATTGTAAACCTACAAAAATATAAGTATTTTAATAAATGCAATTCAGGACTTAGCCACATAGTCACACTCTTTTAATGCAGTTAAATCCTCAGCCCTAAATTAATTTTGATAAAGCAGAAATGGGTGAAGCATCCATATTTATATCAAATTGATAAATATGGAAGAATTTTTTTTTCTTTTAGCAGCATTAATAGTGTAGCAATATTTCTATTTGCCACAGTAATATTGTGCACAATTTTATTTGCTATAATAAAATAAATATGATTTGAATGGGGTTGTTTCAGGAATATTATTCTGTAGATAGTGTAGATGTTTCCCAGAATTCTAAAAAATTGTTTCTTTAAAAAGCTGGTAATCCATTTTCAAAGTTCTGCATAATTAATATTACCTAGTTTTTAATTATCCAGTCACTCCATTGCATTTAGTAAGATGCCACATTGTCTAGCCAGTTTTTTCATGTTTCTACACTATATTTCTGATTGGAATCTATTTATTTCTACTTCTTCACTGCAGTTTCTCTTGCACCACCTCCTCCCTCCATCCTACAGGTAACTCCTCAGTTACCATTAATGGGATTTGTGGCCAGAGTTCAGGAAAACAGTAAGTTTGCCTTTTTATTGATCTGTGACTTAAGTAAAAGTCTTTCAGTTTTTGTTTACCTTAATTTACCTGCACGCACTAGCTTGACTGATCTCTGTATAACAGGCAATTTTGTGCAGCCATATCACTATTCATTCCTGATCTGGTAGAGATTTTGTGTTTAGATATGTTGATCAGATTCATCTGGTAAATTCTCCCCCAGTTTCAGGCAGCAGCTAAGACATGGTCTTTTTTTCCTCTGAAAATAGGGTAATTGCCTTTCTCCTCTGGCCTATGTTAGAGCAAGCCACCTTTTACCTTTCAGATATTGCTTGTCAGGTGCGAAAGACCAGGTCCACACCTGATGGTCCAGTTAAACTGATTTATTGGTAAAAAGCCTATTTGTGCATACTTGGAATTGGATAAGAGTCAACCGAATTGGAGAGTGAGGTTGGACTTAGTTCATTTGTGGCTATGTAGAGATCCTAGATGATCCCTCTTTTAACTCCACCCCCAGGTTCTGCCGCTCCCTTCCCTACAGAATGGTATATGATATCATTGACATCATACTTACTAGGACTTGGATCTTAATAGCTGATGGATACCAAAATTATTTATCTCTATTAAATAGATTATGTACATTAGAAGAAGGAAAGCAAAGGAGTCTTACAATTCTGCTCCAAAACTATCTATATAAATGTTACACATGTAGGTAGCCCTCATTATTTGTAGTTTTATTATCCACAAGTTTGTGTATCTGTGGTTTTGTTCATCTTTATCAGTGAAAGGTTTGAAGGATGAAGGAACATTTGAAGCATAATCTCTAACATTTTTTATAAGACAGCTCTATATTTCTACTTTGGGTTTCATGTTAAAATAAACAGGCCAAACATGTCCTTTTACTTATTACATTGCTATTTATAGAAAAATCTAAGTCAGGAAA
This sequence comes from Myanophis thanlyinensis, assembly GCA_017656035.1. Classification (NCBI taxonomy): domain Eukaryota; kingdom Metazoa; phylum Chordata; class Lepidosauria; order Squamata; family Homalopsidae; genus Myanophis; species Myanophis thanlyinensis. The sequence continues at coordinate 4,774 of JAEANM010015674.1, forward strand.
CTTGAATATGATTTTTTATTTTTTTTAGTTTCAGACACACCTCCCCCTCCACCCCCGGTAGATGAAGCTGTTTTTGATGAATCTCCACCACCACCCCCTCCTCCAGAGGATTATGAAGAAGAAGAAGCAGCTGTGGTGGAATACAGTGATCCTTATGCTGAAGAGGATCCACCATGGGCACCAAGGACCTATTTGGAGAAAGGTTAGTTGGTTGGAGTTGTGTGTGGGGTGTGTGTGTGTGGAAGTTTGTCTCTATCATTGGGTCTGAATTCAGTGCAGTACATTATACTGATGCCTTTTTATCCTGAGAGCTTGAGAGTCACTGGTTTTCTACATTTTGCCAAGTAATAGGACTAGAAAAACACTTTGCTCTCTTATGTGTGACACACACAGTGTGACTTACAATCTGATCATGAAATAAAATTGTTATTAGCCATCTCCAACTCCTTTGAAACAAAATATTACTGGCCCCTTTTCCCAAGAACCCAAACCACATCAAGATATAAATGCAATTCAGAAATTTAATTTTATAAATTCAGTTTTTAATTATGTTTCCCTATATCAGTTAAGATGACTGCATCTTTTAGTGATGCAATCTAACACTGGTTGCCATTGTTAATTGAAATCCACAGTTGCTAGGTGAGGCAACTTCTTGCTGGTTTCTTACACCAAACTTAGTGGAGAAGCTGACAGGAAATTGCAAGTCTTAGGCTGGCAGGCAGGTAAGTTGCTGCTGCTGGGGATGGGTGGGTGGGAGCAGAGAGCAAGGAGATGTGTGGGATTGTAGGGAAGGGGTTTGCAAGAGGTGCTGGTCAGGGAAAGTGTGAAGAGTGCATGAGAAGCTTTGTGCAGGTCAGTGAGTGCCTGAGAGCTGGAATGAATCATATGCATGAGGTTGCATGAGAGTGAGGTGTGAGAAGGTTGCATGAGGGCATGCATGATATGCAAATCCAAGAGGGTGTGCAGACAGGTTTAACTGGCTGACATGGTGTGATTGCAGGGGACTGGTGCACAGGTGAAGGGGACTTGGCCCAGTGACATTCCCTGCTGGCTTCCCCAGTGACTTTCTGGAAAAGCTAGCAGGGAAGATAACATGATCATATGATCACAGGGTTCTTGGCAATTGGTTATGTGATTGACTGATTGTGTGAGTGTTGGTTTAGCTAGAACACTGGCAATGAATCATAACCAGCGTCATAACTTTGAACAGTCACTGAATGAATGGTCATAGTTCAAGATCTACCCGCATAGTACCTTGGGTTTTTTGGGGGGGCAGGTGGTGGTGGTGTTGCTGCTTTGGCTCAGTGTTGACTGAGCTACAGACTGACTGGAGAACTCCATTTAGTTTTCTCGGCAAGATTTCAGGAGTGGTGTGCCATTGCCTCGTTCTTATAGCTGAGAATGAGTGAGTGGCCCAAAGTTACCCAACTGAAATTGTGTCTAAGGTGGGACTAGAATTTTGGTGTTTGGGCGTAAGGCAAAGAGGTTTTTGAAAAGTTCTCCACTAAATCATTTTTGTGCTTTTCATTTCATTTTCAGTCATATGAGAAATAAACAGAATTTCATTAAGCCACCAAAGCATAGTTTGTAGTCCTGCACCACATACCCTGGAAAATTACTGTTAAAGGAAAGATGTATGGATTGAACTCTCACTTCTATTAGCAAAGAAAACTTGTTGCCTCATCAGTGGACAATTTTGAGGAATAAGTCTTTTAGCAATACAATGGTGTTTTGTTTAAAAAAATAGTATTCCATCCTTTTAAAATCAAAATGTATACATGTCTACATGTTCTACAATTTTGTGTTAGCAACTGTTTCTGTAAATTGGAAGTAATTCTTGCATGAATAGCCAATAAATAAAATGCCTACTTTTTGATACAAGAGACCACTTAAAGAGAAAGCTGCAATTACCTTGGGTCCAACTGTTTATTTGAAATCCTAATTTTGTTTTTCTTCTTGTTCCTAGTTGTGGCAATTTATGATTACACTAAAGACAAGGAAGATGAACTTTCCTTTCAGGAAGGTGCCATCATCTACGTCATTAAGAAAAATGATGATGGGTGGTATGAAGGTGTGATGAATGGAGTAACTGGACTCTTCCCCGGAAACTACGTAGAGTCCATCATGCACTACTCAGAATGAAGACCACTATGGCGAGAGACAGAACCAAGAGATTGTTGAGCTGCCCAGGTCCCATTGGCAGCTTGGGGGGAACCTGGGCACCTGAAGGAAGGAAAGAAGGATCATTGTAACAAAACCACTCCCCTTTCCTCCTTTTTATAAAATGGTGATTTGAATTGTTTTGAAGAATGGCTCTTCCATTTGCCAGCAGCGACCAAGCTGAATGACCAATATTAATGAGCTGACTGATCAACATGTAGATACAGAGATGTAATGAACTTGCCAGTAAAGGGATCCATAACTCAAATTGAGACCCATTCAATCAAAATATGGGATTTTTTTTCCTCAGGAATACCATGCCAGGTGTTGGGGCATCTTGGATGTTAGCGCTGAAGGCTTTGTTAGGCTATCTGCCATCTCTTTCCCCCCACTTTATTCTGCACATATTACTGTTGGATGTGTGTTACTGTACTGGCAAACATTCTGAGATTACACATCAACTGGGTCTCAGCTTGGTTCCTTGCATCTCTACTACAGCAATTCTGCAATTGTTTCACACATATAGCTTGATCTAGGCTTGTAAGGATATGTTTCATTTCTTCTTACAGGAGGACATAACGTCAGAGATAATCTCCCAATATATTGAGACTTCCAAGTGGGCCTCTTTTGTATCATTCAATTATTTTTAAAATGTTGGACTAAAGATCATGAAGGATGATAAAGCTTGACATTTTAAAAATGCCCCGTGTCCTTCATATAATTATATAGCAGCTTTATTCAGCCCTCAGTATGCAAAATATTTGTGAAACCTGCCCTGATAGTGTTCAAAAACCACTTCCAGTCAGGCTTTAGCCCTGATTGTTGTTACAAAGGTTGACAGCATTCTTCTAAAATTACCTCATGCTTCCTAATTTGGGAGTTAAAAAAGGGACATAAGTATTTTATAGAGAAAGGCTTTGTCTGAATTGATTAGCCTGCTTCAGTTTACTATAGCCTGTCCAACTCAGAATAAGTGCATACTGGTGAAATTGGCCATTTGTTCTAGTTCAGATTTTGATACATACCTACCATAAAGGACCCCGTGAAAGCAGACAAATATTGCCCAAAGATTTCCAAGGGCTGTTGGTTTTCTTTGAATGTTAATTTAGAAACTGGCAAAAGTGTGAGCTGCTTTTTCTCCTACCAGTAAATACATGGGTTATTTTCCAACATGGGAATGAAAATCTGATATAATGTCTGTAGGTACTTTAGCAACAAGCTAGAGGATATACAGAATATGTTTATTTTTGTCATCCAGCAATCATGGAGTTATCAGATTCAGGCATGAAGTGAGGGGGGAAGGTGCAAACTCTTTTTTTCTATACTGTAGACCACAGTCCTTATGAATCTTGCTTTCGCTTAGCTGCTGGTTTTATGCTAATAGCAACTGAATTGGGGAGATTATGAGAAGGACCTGAAAGGTTTTGTATTAGCTTGGTGGTGTATTGTGAGAAATTAAGTTTACCTATATGCCACAATCCCAGTCCAATTCTTCGCTGCTGATTAACATAATAAAAGTTTTCCCAAATACACAGAATAAGATATTTCTTTTTAAGGCACTATAAACATTTCATATTTCTTACTCTTAGTTGATTTGCTGGGTATATTGCTCAAGATATAATGTTCAGTAATTGTGCTTGGAACACTGATTGTAGTGGTCATCCTTCCTTTCTCACATAAACTAGTCATAAATTTACTAACCGCTTTCTGAGTTAGGCAGATTATATTGGTATAGCTTCTGTGGCTTCCTCTGTTGCTTGTTTGTGCCATTAAGAAACCTCAGGTGCTACCAAAAGTCATTAACTTAGCGTCAATTGTTGTAGCTCTCATTAGTGGGACTGCTAATGAGATCCAGGTCCCTTCAAAGATAGTTTCAAAGTGTGAGACCCACTGTGATAATGTTTGTAACTGGCATCCCCAAAAACAAGATGATGATCAAAGCTGCCTCCCCTTTTTAAACGGTGTCGATATTGCAGAGATACAGAGAAGTGGGAATTCAGTTGCATTCTGTGACCATCAGTTTGCCTTTACTGGCACCTCCACCCCCCAACAGATGCCAGTATTTATAGTATAAACATCACTGAGGGCTGTCTTGTTTAAAGGCAGCCAGATTTGATTTGTCTAAGAGGGATGGGTATCTCTGAAAGCTGGATGTATCTGTAGATGTTGGAACACTGGAGCCAGCTTCTTGCATAAACACGAGACCTCCAGTTGAGAATATGAGTTACGAGCGCCTGAACCTACCATATGAAGATGGGAATGCATCTTCCATCAATATGCTTATTATAAGTGGCTGCCACTGCTCCATGGGGACCCAGCCAAGAGAAGATTCTGCTTTGAGAAGTTGAAAATGCAACTGTAATATTTGTTTGGAGCTTTGGAGTAGGATTCTGCTTCATAGATCATTCATCAGTGATGCCCTGCTTTCTCCTGAGTTTTGCAGAGCCTGCCAAGAGGATGAACAAACTAAAATTTGCCCATTTAAACATATTGGGTGTTATGTCTGCAGACTGTGAGCTGTTGCAAACAATTTCTTTAGAATGGAAAACCTGAGCCACAGCTGATTAGGAAGGTAGCATAAAAACAGTTTATTCAATTTTTTTTCTCCCAATTCTTCATATTCTGCTTTTTTGGCATTACTGATGCAGTTATCGTCTGGTACTGTGCTTTTTATGGTTTCATCAACTTCTGAAGATTATTCCACTCCCCCATCTTATTTTCCTTTTTCAGAAACAGGTTGCCTTAACAATCCTTCACATGTGGTGTCTTCTCTGCTGTTCTGGGAAATATGACAAAGACGTTTTTGGTTGTAGAAAAGACTGCTGTTATGCCTGGGGCTCTGATGTTGAAAAGTCAGTAATGTGAATTCTTAACACTGTCCCTTTACAAGACCTAAGCCACCAGATCTTATTCCTAGAACAAATAGAAGTTTGGATGATGATTCTGTGGCAGAACATAAATGAATTTTCTGGCTACGAAAGGGAGGGTTGGTGAGGGTTTTTGTTTTTATTGATAGCCTTTTTGTTTTTCCTGTTTAAAAGTGCTTTCAGTATCACATGATTTTTATAAGATGCTACTCATTTGCTTGTTTGAGGAGAAACTGTATAGCTTCTACGGAGGGCAGGGCCACAGTTCCCTTATAAGAATTTGGAACTCTGATTGTATGACTGCTTCCTGTATCCTTCAGGGGCCAAGATCATCTTCCTGCAAACTGCTGCAGAGGGTGTTTACAGATTCCTTGCCTCCTGCTGGTTTAAATGCTTTTATTCTGCAATACTAATGTTGTGAAAATAATCCTTGGATTTTATGCTTATTTTTTATTTTGTACAATTTTTAATTCTGTAGAATGCCTATGGATGATGCTATGTACAAGGCCCAAAGTAATCAGACTGTGTGTATGTAATGTTACATAGACTGCATGTTATATCAAGACAGTGAGAGTGGTTTTTCAAGTATCATTTACTATTTTTCCCAACTTACCTTTCCCCCCCCACTAGTGTTTAGTTAAGAAAAAGGGTGAAGAGGAAGGGCCTGGATTTCTCCCTTGTACCTATATCCTCTTTTCCTAGTCCTGCTGTAAAGCTATTAAATATGTTGAACATTCCACATTCTGTTTCAGTATCTTATGGGGGAAAACGTAGTGGGGAGACGGAAAAGAGCTCAGTGTCAATTTTTTTTAAAGCTTTTCCTTCACTATAAAATGGTTTTGATTCCCTCTGTGCTCATTTTTCCAACCATGCAGTTATGGCACACGTATCCATATTCATGAGCATTCTTCTGCTTCTTTTAGAGCGCAACATTTGTTTGCTATGGTACGAATTAGTCGCCCTTCAGCTTCATGTAACTTCTCAACATTCAAGTTTGAGACCCTACCGCTCTTGAGACGTGCTGTCCAAATTCATAAGCCAAGTAGTTGAATTTAAGATGGGCTTTTCCCCAAATTAAAGGTGGGAATGAATGGAAATGTGAAGCATGACAACCCTATTTCTTATCTTTCCATCCTCAACATAGAAATGACTTGGGAAGATAATGTAGGGCCTTCGATGCATCGAGGGCAAGAATAGGAGCCTCTCCCGTTTTTATTCCCACAAGTCAAAACTCTTGACCTGTCCTTTCCGGGAGAAAAAATTGCTCCTATAGCCCTCCAGAAGTTTGGGAAGTTGAGCTTTGGCCCAGAGTCTTCAACTATTGTTGTCCTAGAGGACCAAATCTCCCCCTATGGAAAAGTACTTTTTGTTTATCATACAAACAGTATTTGGTGCCTTCAGGCCTAAGGATTAACGTTTTCAGGGGCTTCAGTAGACATGGAACATTTATTTTCCTCATCTGAGAGCTGGCATAGTATGAGGAAGAGGCAAAGAATATTATCCAGAGTCCGTTATATCATTTGGCTGCTCTTGCTTGGATTTTACATGGTTAATGAGAACGGCATAGAGAAGTTGCTTGTGGGTTTGTTATTTTACCTTGGTTAAATTGGCAACATTTGAGAAGGGAGGAGAATTTAATGAGAAAAGTGACTGTTATAACAGATAGGGTCTTTTAGGGACAGGAGGGAGGTCTTCACCTTTGCAGATTGTTTTGTGGTTTTAGCTTTATTATTTTCATAATTTATCCCCGATTTCTATATGGAGTGAAAAGTGAAGAGTTAAACTTTTCCACGGACTTGAACAAGGACTTAAAAAGTGTTTCTGGTGAATAGGACTTTAGGCATGTTTTGCTAGAGAAAAATCAAAGGTATAGCTAGCTTAGATGGTTTGGCATCACTCCAGAAGTTAAAATGTAAAAGAAATGAAGTGTGTTAAATTAATAATGATAGCATGTCTTCCAGTTTTGGATTGTTGGAGCAGCCTTTGTTTATAGCAGTATTTGAAAATGTCATCAATAAAGGGAATGTTGAACTAGTTAGGATTAAATTAGCTAGGTGATGACAGATTTTGAGCATCAATACATATTCTGTAAGAGTTGATGTACCAATTAGAAAAATATAGAAATTCTCTGATTATAGATTTCTCAGAGATTATACACCTGTCTTAACATTTACAGTATTATACATCACTTCTACTAGACAGGATACTGCAGTAAAAAAAATGCAGGTTGTTGCTCAAAACAAAGAACTTAGACTGGTGCATTTTTTTTAAAAAAAAGTGCTGATAGATTCGAGTTTGACAAGTGAGTCCCATTGAAAATTCAGAGGGAGCTGTTAGGTTTACCTATGAAGAGAATTTGTAAGGTCTTCTATACCTAGTGATGTACATGGCAATGCTAAAATCCATGCTATAGAAGAATGGTGCTTTTTGCAGCAGAATAGGCAGCAATTCAAGGCAGAAAATGTCATGACCAGTCCTGTCTGGGCCTAAGATTATAATCCTTATGCAGTACTATCATTCTTTTATTCATAGACTCCATTATATTCATATTTTACATGGGAAATAGCACAGAATGGTTTCAGTTAGAGTCTTTCAAGAGTTCTGGCTGAAATTACATAAACATTGGGTGCTGTTTTTCAGATATTGAATTATGTGCCTCGTTGTGTGGCAAACTTCATTTGCTATCATATAAAAAATAGGCATCTGATTTAAAATGAGCCACTTTACTAGTAGTGGCTACGGGCTCTGAGCTCTTTAAGTATCCCAGTAAGGTGAGAACAGTGTGGGATTTTAGGGAAGGAAGCCTTGCTGGTTTTGATTTATTGTGTGTACCATTAAACCATTTGGGGGTGGGATGAGGGAGGAGACATAAATTTTTAATTTTTTAAAAATTGTATTTGGAATTAACTGTTGCTGTGTACTAAATCCTCTTGTTACAAGTCCTAATAAATAAATCCCCCAAAACTTGCACTGCCCTCTTGACAATTGTCTTGAACTTTTTCATTATTTTTTTGCTGTGCACTTAAGTTTTATTACTAGACCTATTGGTTTCTCGCTTTTTATATATGCATCTTTTTTTTAGTAGTCTGAATGAAAATGAAGGCTCTCATAAGTATTTTAAGTCCAAAAATAGTGTGTTGTGTGCGTTAACCCTGATGTCCTTAAAAAGAGTTTGGAAGAGGAAAAAAAATAGATTTATTGAACTGCCAACCTAGGTTGTGGTCAGTGTCCTTTGGACATGGACAGATTGAGCTATTTGAATATCTGTACAAACAGGCTGGTGTCTAGTAGCTAGCTGAATGTCATCAGCTAAACCAGTTAGTTTTCTCATGCAGTGTTGCCATATCACCTCCATCCCCTGCTAAAGCTAGCCAATTCTCCAAATTGTGTGTTATTTGATATTAACTCTTTCCTTTAGTGAGTTTACAAGAAATGAACAATGACTGTTTTATGCTCAAGAAGCACTTGGTGAAGTTTCATTTCCCCTAACTTGGGTAATTTTGTTTTGGAAACATCTAAATATAGGTGTATAAATATCAGGGTGTTAACTAAAAGACCACCTTTACAAAATAGTAAAAACACGTGCTGTCAGATAAAAAATAGTTGCTTTTGCCTTTCCAGAATGCTACTAATTCCTTATAAGGAATCAGAATGCGGCCGTGCGGGTAATTACGGGAGCTCCTAGGAGCTCCCATGTTACACCTCTCCTGCGCGAGCTGCACTGGCTACCTGTGGCCTTCCGGGT
>JAEANM010015676.1:0-13544 GCA_017656035.1 Myanophis thanlyinensis
ATAGAATAGAATAGAATAGAATAGAATTCTTTATTGGCCAACTGTGATTAGACACACAAGGAATTTGTCTTAGGTGCATAGGCTCTCAGTGTACATTAAAGGAAACAGGACATTGGTCTGGAATCATAAGGTACAACACTTAATGACAGTCATGGGGTGGTCATAAGCAAACGATAGGAAATTGAATTAGCGATATATATCAGTGCCGTGATTTGTACTACAAATGTTTAGCTTAAAGAAGATATATCTATCAGGAATTACAAATATGGAAGTTAAAAGTGTGGAAAATGTACGTTTAATTGTGGATGACCTTTTGTATGAGTTGTATTGGGGAAAAAAGAGATGGGGTAAATGTGGTACGGTCCTTCTCTTAACGCACCTTGAAACCGTGTTGGTTTGATTTGATAATCGTGGTTTCTTTGACTGTTAGGTTGGGTGCTGATAGAGCAAAGATAATATACGTGGGTATATGCATAATTTTGTATGAATTTATTTTGTCATGTTTATGTAGTGTGTATCGGACGGGGTGACCCTCTGAGAGCAGAATGCAATGAAATTTCATTTTAATGTATGCCGATTAGTGTACATTCAAAGTGACAATAAAATTATTCTATCATTATTTAAACCAGAGGGTGTTCAACCTTGGCAACTAATTACATCAGAGGCATAGTTTCTTTATAGTTTGCATGCTTTGTTGTGTATTCAAAGCAGTTGACTTGTTTTAACTACTCTTGGTTTTATGGTAAGTAATATAGTACTTTTGTTTTGCTTTTCTAAACATGTTTTTATAGGTATGTTTCTACTACAAACCAATTTGAATTTCTTAACTAATATTCACTCCATTTATTTCATTTTCAGCTTGGAATTTAATCAACTTCTGGTAAACCTCTCTGCATGTAGCACATTCAGTCACTGTCATCCACATCTTTGGCTGATTATTATAATCAATGGTTTAATTATTAGACTGAATCAGCCAAAGGAAGACAGTTTATATGAAACACATTGTTTAGTTTTGATGAAAAACAGAGGACTATAGTGAGGTTGGGCAGTTTGGTGTAGTGGTTAAAGTGCTGGCCTAGAAACTAGGAGACAGACAGCAAGTTCTAGTCCTGCTTTAGGTATAAAAGCCAGATGGATGACTTTCACTCCAAACCCTACCTCACATGGTGTTTTTTTTGTGGGAACAAATAAAGGGAAAGAATACTACAAAATCTGCTTTGAGTTCCTGTACAAAAAGGAGGGACACAGCTCTAATAAAGTGTTGGTTTCTTTGGAAATGTATCCATTCTGCTGTATTTCTAATATTGATAAATTTCAATTACAAAATCAGACATCTACCAAGTGAAAATGAAATAATATATAAAAAAAACCACAGTAAGATTTGAGACATATCACTGAGCCAAGAACAAACATAACTCAGCTATCAGGGTTTAGAAGCCAGAGTTTAAAGACTTAGCATTTTAAATGAAAGCAGTCGTTCTAATGTATTAAACTATGGTTTAGAGCTACATCTGGTTTTAGGTTTACCCTTGATGAATTTACTATGCTGTGGTGGACTGACAATATACCAAATAATCCTGAGCCTCTTATTTATTTTTTTCCAAGACCCCAGGTTAGTAATTAATTTGGGAGGGATGATGGGGAAATTATTTAATTATTGAGGTTTACATTCTGGCATCTGTCCAATGACTACTCTGCTTCTTTGATCCAATGGGACAGCAGAGAGGTCATCTTCATTGCAAGTTTGAGATGACAAAGTACCAAGTTGTGCCAGAACATTATTGATAGTTTATTGATTAAATATTATCTGGGGCCTTTTGATTTCTCCACTGCTAGGTTTCTGCATCATTCTAAACTTTGATTTATTTAGTTGCCATTTGCTAAATAAATTCCAGTTGCATTATTTAACCCCGAGGATGGTTTTGGGTGAAGTCAAAACCATTTTATGCCCCTTGTGAACTGGGTCAATAATTCTTTAGGGGATGAAAGCTATAAAAATGTGGGTGTAAAAGCAAATTGCAGACAATAAGATTATCTTGTTACTGGAGAGGTTTAATTCCAGCAAACCTTTTGCTTTGTGCCCTAAGCCTGTTCCAATGTTTGTTAACTTCAACCTCTTTAAAGATGTGTGGACTTCAACTCCCAGAATTCCCCAGCCCAAGTAGGGAATTCTGAGTTAAAGTCCACACTTCTTAAAGAGGTTGACAAACCTGCTTTTGCCACCAATCAGAAGGCCATTGGCGCCATCAGCTGGGCATAACATTTGTTTGCTGAACATGGCACAAAAAAGGGCTCCTGTCGCATTTGGCAGGAGTTTCCATCAGACATGAAATGTAGTGTGATGGGATTAGGGCTGCAAAAATCCAGAGGACAACTAGCTGGTGGCCAACTTCTCTGTATCTCTATCTGGATTTCTGGTAGCTTTAGAAGTGGCAAGTGTGACATTTCCCAGGCAGCAAACATTTGCAGCAGGAAAACCGTTATTTGGATTAAAATGAAAAAGGGTGTGTGTTGAACTGGAGAAAGAAACTGAGCAATCAGTGCAATTAATTAATTAATGGGAGCAGCTGTGAGCAGGTTGCCTTGCAATTCCACTGCCTATTTTGAGCAAGATAACTATAATGGGGGCAATGTGCTGACTCTGTAAACCGCTTAGTGCAGTGGTGGAGAACCTTTTACTTACCGAGTGACAAAAAGTATGTACTTTGTGCATGCCATCCACACTTGTGTGTGGCTCCTCCACATGTGCTGCATGTGCAACTGCGCCATCTGTGCATGCATGCAGCTTTTGCACGTGCAATGCACGCACACTGTACACAGGCACTCACACACACACACATATGAGCAATTGCGTGTGCATGCACAGCGGAGGCCCAAAGACCAGCTGGGTCTCTGCAATCTCACATGCGTGTATGTGCAATCACATGTGTATGCTCAGCTGGAGGTAAGTTGGCTGACAGCTTTGTGTGCCTAGCAAGATGGCTCTGCGTGCCGCTTGTGGCACCCGTGCCATAGGTTAGCCATCACGGGCTTAGTGTAAAGCACTGTGAAGCGGTATATAAGTCTAAGTGCTATTGCTATACATCCAATAACTGCAAAACATGCAGATGCTGTTAATACAGCAGCAGTAACAACTGTGTCAGTCGGTAGAACCGCTGAGCACAGCCGATCCTCGCTAGGCTAGAAACCGGCCCGCCCAAAGGCTGCAAATGCAACCCTTCCCCGGCTCCCCAAAAGGCATCCTATCGCGCACAGCCGCAAAAACAGCTCTGCCTCTCGCGGTCCCTTTAAGAGAGAGGAGGCGGCCGGAAGTCCTGGCAGCCGAGCCGCTGCAGCTTCTGCGCATGCTCCCCCTCCCTCTTCCCAACCCCCCCCCCCAAGCCCGGACTCGGCCGCTCGGAGACGGTAACGGGGGGGAGGGAACGCAAGGGCGACGTTCTTGCTGCCGCTGCGCTACGGGAGCCGGGACGCAGAGTGCGTGGAGATGGAGGGAGGGGGTTGCGTTGGGAGAGCGCACGGCCGCTACCCCGCCGTACGTGCCGCCGCCGGGAGAGAGCGGACGTCGCAGCGCCGCTGCGGGGGGGGGGAAGTGGAGGGTGGGGAGAGGAGGAGGAGGAGGAGGAGGCGGCTGCGTCTGGCCTGGAGCGAGGGAAGAGGGGCGGGGCCACCACGGAGGGCTGAGGGGCGAGGGGGCGGGGCCCGCGGGGGGAGGCGGGCTTTCCCCTCAGCCGCGCGGTCGCGGTTGAACTCGCCCTCAGTGCCCAGTGTGGAAAGCCGTCCACGGGCGGCCCGCGCGCGGTTGTTCCTCCTCCTCCTCCTCCTCCTCACGCCCAGCCACCATCTCTCATCATCCCCAGCGGCCGGGGATGATGGCAGTTGGAGTCTTCGGGCGTGAGGGAGGGCCAGACACTTAAAAGAAAAAAAAAGAGGCCGCTTTGTTCTCCTCCCGCCCCGCCGGGTCTGCCTTGGACCCGCCGGGCGTGAGGGGAAGCGGGGAGTGGAGCGAGTTTCGCCCGTGGAACTCGCTTCACCGGTTGAATTCTCGCCGCCTTTGGTCCTCGGGGTTCTGAGGGACGGCTTGGCAGTCGCGGTTTCCCGCGCGGAGAAGCTTTCTCTCGGTCCAAAGCCCCCGACTTCCTTCTCAGGCGGCCGGTTTGAGGGGCTCCTTCCCTAGCCGAGCTAAAAGCCCATCCCCTTTCAGTGACAAAATTGTCCGGGGTTGATCAAGCTTTTGTATCGGGAATGTTTAAACTCAGCCAAAACTCAAAAAAGAGAAAAAATGAAATGGTATCATAAGGGCCCTCCTGTTTTAGCAGGGGGCTGGACTAGAAGACCTCCAAAGTCCCTTCCAGCTCTGTTCCGATTGATTGATTGATTGATTGATTGAAAGAGAAGCCAATCACCGGTTTTAAGTAGGATCCATAACAAAAATTTAAACTGGACAAAATTAAAGATTACTGTCCCTGAACAGCCTAGCGTCTCTCTGGGCAGCATTTCAATTTAATACGTTATTGGAGCAGGAGCCAGGCTTTGTGAAATCTCCCTGTGATTTATGATATAAAATATTACAGGGACTGAGATGGCTTTAGATAACAGACTGTGGTGGTGGTTGGAGTTCGATTTTAACTTCGATAAATGAAGTTTAAACAATCTGTTGGAATAGCCGAGATCAAAGTGGCTTGAAGAATTGGCCTTTATAAATGATAAATTATGATAAAAAGGCTGTCTTGATTTCTGTAGAAGGCAATAAAAAGCAATTGCATTCCATGCTCCTCCTTTTTTTATGGCAATGCTAATGTGGAACAATGATAGGTTTGGGATTGCATTTCTGGGAAACAATGCTTCTCAAAAAAAAAAAAATCACAGCTGAAATGCTCCTTAAATGTTCTTCTATCACCCATTCTCTATTCAGCATTAAGGGTTTTTTTGTTTGGCTTTTTAAAATAATGACAAAATTGATGACCTGGCACCATTGTTGATTGGACAACTCTGTTTCACACGAAGAAAATTGCTAAATCTTATTTACAAAAAAATAATAAACATGCAAATAGTGTTCTTGTTTGCCTCAACTTTTGTTTTCCCATAATAATAAGCAGCTAAGGCATTCTGAGCCTTCTGTTATAGCCCTGTCACCATTTATGGTACTACTTCAACTAATCTAAAATGGCTGTGATTTGATTTAAGCATAAACAGTACCGAATTCATTTGGACTTACCTAAAAGTAAATTAGGAGTGATAGTTTCTGCTTTTGTAGAAGTAAATTCCATTAACATCCAGGGGATTTTATCTGAGGCAGATACATAGTATTCGCTCTATAAAATAACTCTAGCTGATAAACATTGAACCAATGAGCAGTCTCTCATTCAATTTATCCCAAATTCAGACATGTCTTTAAAGAACTAGTCAAACATGAGTCAAAGATTAATCTCGTTTCAACCTTGCCTTTAAGAGAGACAAAATATATTGTCACATACTGAATAATTATTAAAATTCATTGGCATTGCATAATAGAATGACAACTTAAGGGGTTTAGAACAGTTCTAGGAAAGATTATTAGAAAGCAAGATCATTAGAGTTATATCTAACCTTCAGATTCAACACCCACTACAATGTATTTCTCTGGGTATCCTCTTCTGCAAAATGAGATTTAATGGAATTACATTTATCTACTGCTAATGAGTTCTACAGCCAGCAGGAGGGGCAGGTTGGTAATCTGTGAAGTTGAATTTATTGGATTGATCATCTGATCCAACAGTAACAATGCCCTATGATTTTGAATCTGAAAACAAGGAGACTCATACATTTTCAGTTATGAAATGGGGTTTTGTGTTAAAGTTCTTATTTCCAAAGAAGAATGTATGACTATTTGTAGTGGAAATTCCAAAAATCCTTGCTTCCCCAGCTCATCTGCTGATTTGGGAGTAACCAATAGCCAAAATGACATTTGGGGTCTTTTTGGTCATTTATTCCCTAGTTTACAACTAATGTATTGTGGGAGTGGGTTTGGTTTTGGTGTTCTGCTGGCAAAGGAACAAAGAAGAAAGCAAAAGCAACTCCCACAACCTTGAATCATTTAAAAAGCAGCAAATGCCTCCCACCAAGATCCAAGTCACCCATTATACATTTTTCAAGCCCTGTATAGATGCCACATTAATCATTGCAAAGTGGCTTTCCAGCTTTCTCTGCCTATTGAGTGACACTACTCAGTGCTTCAGCCTAATTGGTTGGTTTTAAAAAAAACCAAAAAACAAAAACTGCCTGTGAAATCAGCTAGATACTAGATTGTACTAGGTACAGTCTAAGCCAATTGTATATATGATTGCATCCTTCACTTTCTAATGAATTCAAGTTCATTATAAAATAACAGTTCTGTAAAAAAAAAAATACCCTTTTTTGTTTTCAGATGGCTGATGCTTCTGCTGTAGCAGGTGCAGCCCAGAATAGAGAAAAGGAGAATGCCTGTTTCATTGCTGTCTCAATAACCTCTTAAATCTTGCAACGAAGCTAACAAGGCCAAGTCACTTTTGACTTCCCAAGGCAATAGTGGTAGGTAGGTTGGTCAATTATTCTGAGAACAATTGTAGATTGTGAGGAGCAGTTAAGACTATTAAGAGAAGCCCCAGATGTTTCTATCACATATGTGGTCCCTTTTGACCTACTATTATAGAGTATGATATTGTGTGTAATTAGAGATGACTGTTCTCCTCAACTCCCAAATCAAGGTTGCCTTGGTTGTTTATTGTCTACTACAGCATACTTGTCACCGGGTCGCTCAGAATTCATGTGAACAAATGGCAAATGCTGAAGTAAGCATTCCTGTAGGAGATGTGGTGGTTGTGCCAACCGAAGGAACTGAAGGGGGAAACCCAGAAGATGCCAAAACCCAGGTTATATTACAACTACAGCCAGTGCAACAAGGGTGAGTGACATGCCAGTAGCAAAACAAAATATTCCCAAGTAATTTTGCCTAAATTCAAGGTTTAGAGGACTGTTCCAATGAGAATGCAGGCATAAAAGAAGAGGAAACTCTTGTGATTTAACAGTTGTACAGAAGACGGAATTTTAACAAGAGCTTGAGGTATTGGGACATTCTAGAGATGCTTAAAATGTGCAGGATGTTATATGGATGCCTTCTCCGTCGTTCATTTTATGGTTGGATAGAGGACAGAACCATAAGGACAATTAGGTCAACCTGAAGCGAGCGGGTATAGCATTTCTAATGAAGAGGTCAGCCCCCCAGTCAGTTCCACTGTGAAGCAAATTGTATCAAAACAAGTTGGACTGTTTAATAACAATTTCCTTTCTTGTATGTAGACTTGAGTCCTTTCAGCTACAGCAAGAGAACTTGATTATCACTATATTAACTTTCCTCGGAGATAAAAATTACAGTATCTCTTACGAAATTGGTGGGAAAAAATACTGCTATGAATATTACTTGTTATATAACCCAAAATAAACTATTATGCAGGGAAATTTGCATAATATTAATAAGTCAAATATATCAAACTAACATTGGTAAGTCTAAAACAGCAGGTTATTGCCGTATAAACTGATGGCAGTAGAATCACCAAAAACTGAACCGTTAAGTTTTTGGGTTGCTGTTGAAAAGTGTCAGAGTCTACAAATACGGACTTGTTAATGGAAAATCCCATAAGCGTTACCCCTTCTGATGCCAGGGGAACCCAGATTGATGTGGGGGAGATGTTCATGTCGCCAATTTTCAAATCACTGCATCACTTATGTACTTATGCCTCTTTTACAGCAGAATTTATCAAGAGGGCTCTGAAACAAATGCGGCCATGATGGCTGTAGAAATGCATACCATACACAAACTTGAAGATAGCATCGGTGAGTTCTCAGTGAGAACGATGCATCCGTTTCATGTTTAGCTCAATTGTTTGGTGGGGTGCTTTGGTTAGTGTGCTGAAGCAGAACCAGGAAGACATGATGAACTCAAGGTGCACTGAATGGTTTTAAATGCAGTCACTGCCTCTTAATCCATTGTACATCCCCGGGTTAATATTGAGAGGATGACATTGAAGAAAAAATACTATGCCCACTGCCTTCCCTCTAAACCAAACCAAAACTCAGTAAAAGCGGAAATGGGCTGATGCTGAAGCATAACAGTTTCTGCAACAGTTATTTGCACGGATGACGGCTTTCCTCCCACTCCATATCGTAATTAAGAGAAATACCAACCTTTCTACATATTTGCATAAGGTGGAATAAAGCTTGTAGCAGTGTAAAAAATTAAGAGTCCTTGGGAAAAGGGTTCTTGAAGTGTCAGAAGCCTTGGGAGCTTCTGACACTCAACTAGAGACAAGGCAGTTCTTGTCAGACTACTGTTCAAATTTCATTTCCTATCTTCATCGCTTCAGAATAACCGGAAATTTGCATATTATATTGGACATTCAAGAGAGTGAGAATGTGAGGCTGGAATCCCAAAGAATTATATTTTCCCCAAAATATTTTCTAGCTAGAAGCTAGTATTTTGCACTTGCATTATAGTTTAATTTTGGCTTGGTGTATAATGTGAGTCTCTAGCCCATTGAGATTTACATTCTGTGATTTATGGGTGAGTTAAACAAAACAGACCATATATTAGTACAGTAAACATTAACCCAGTCCATAAGAAACCCTGCCTTGTTAATGGTAACAAGGACAACAATGAATCATATCGTCTTCCTTTTATACTCTGAACTCTTCTGGCTGTTATGAAACTGTACTCTGATGCTTGCCTAAATACTATACATTATTTATGGATCCATCACAAAGTTGTAAAGATGAAACAAACTATATAATTTTATCAGTGTCTTAAAGAAAGAAGTGATGGCTTAGAGAAATGTGGCTTTCCTGCAAGAATATCCCAAGTTCAAACTTAGGGTCTCCAGTTTAAAAAATATAGGATTGAGATTTTTAGAGTCCTTTTCAGTCTTTGGGTTAGATCAGGGGTGTCCAACCTTGGCAACTCTAAGACTTGTGGACTTTAAGACTTGTGGAATTCCCCATTCTGAGTATTGTAGTCCACAGGGTCTTAAAGTTGCCAAGGTTGGACACTTATGGTGAAATGAATCAGCCTGGAGACCTCTATACATCTCTCAAATGCCTCCCTGTTTCCATTTGTAGATGCCAGTGCCCTTGAAAGCAACGAGGAAATTGAGACTGCGTACCCCATTACCTGTGGAGATAGTAAGGCCATCTTGCTCTGGAAGAAATTTGTGTGCCCAGGAATCAATGTCAAATGTGTTAAGGTAAATAGCATGGCGATTGTGACTTTGCCAGCTGTCTTCTCTTTGTTCTGCGTTGCTGGGTTTTTGACAGGAACATTCTTTTCCTTTGATAAAATGTCCTGCTTTCCATTAGATGTGCCCAGGAGTGTTTGGTACACCTAAAACTCTTAGTCATCAACTATCTAGGTGGCAGAGTTGAAGGCAATGTCTTTATCTCATTCTTGCAAGGAGGAGATGCTCCTTGCATAAGGACTTGGCAGCACTGTAGAAAAAATGTTGGGTTATGCCTGCCATAATAGAGTCCCATTTTATAATACGTAATTGGATGGCCAAAACTTTCCCACTTATTCACCTCATTTTGATCCCCAAACAGTTCTACATATTTCACAGTGTCAGCCTGGATATCACAAAGCCCAGGTTGTATCAACAAAGTCCTAATGTGTCTTGATCACATATATATCCACAAATCAATGGGTGCTGCCTTGAAGACTGAATGGTTGCATTATATCCTTACCATTAGAAAAATTAATGGTTCCTTCCTCTTTTTAATAGTTCAATGACCAGCTTATCAGCCCCAAACACTTTGTTCACCTGGCTGGCAAGTCCACCCTCAAGGACTGGAAGCGAGCCATCCGCCTAGGAGGGATCATGCTAAGGTAACCGTCTTGTCATGTACAGGTAGTCCTCAAGTTACGACCACAATTGAACCCAATGTTTCTGTTGCTAAGCGAGACATTTGTTAAGTGAGTTTTGCCCTGTTTTACGACCTTTCTTGCCACAGATGTTAAGTGAATCATTGCAGTTGTTAAGTGAGTAACATAGTTGTTAAGTGAGTCTGGCTTCCCCATTGACTTTGCTTGTCAAGTCGTAAAATGACCCCTGGACACTGCAATTGTCATAAATATGCATCAGTTGCCAAGTGTCTGACTTTTGATCATGTGACCACGGGGATGCTGCAATGGCTGTGTGTGTGAAAAACATCTGTCACTTTTTTCATGCTGTTGTAACTTTGAACAGTCACTGAATGAATGGCTGTGAGTCAAGAACCAAACTCTGGTGCAGACATCTGGACCAGGAATCTCTCCTCTCCTTAAAACTCTGGTACCTTGCATTTCTTGCCAAATAAAAATGGCGCTGAGAGTTTGGCCCTATGTATTTTAAAATACAGATCTTCCATAAAAAATGCCCCAGTGATTTCATGGACCATTTTATACAGAATGTTAAGAGGGGTTGCTGGAATAAGACTTCAATCTACATTGAGTCCTTGACTTAGCACCATCATTGAGCTTGGAAACAGGTTGTAAGTCATGCCGGTGGTTCAGTGGGTCATCCTGTGAATGACTTGATTTTACAATATTTTTTTATGGCAGCCACTATGATCACTAAATGAACATTGCAGTCATTAAGTGACTCCATTGTCTGCAATGGGCTTTTTTTTTTTTTTTTTGCTTGAAATTGGAAGTAAGTGCCAGTTTCCAGCAAAAAAAACCAAAAAGTCATAAATGGAAGTCATGTGACCACGGAACACTGTAAATGGCCATAAATGTGAACTACGGTAGTTGTCAAGCGCCCAAAATGCAGTCATGTGACTGCAGAAGAATGCATCCAATAGGACTTCAAATCTGGGTTGGAAGGACCTTTTTTGGGGTCACCCGGAACTTTCACTAAGAGCAGGGGTCTCCAATCTTGGCAACTTGAAGACTTGTGGACTTCAACTCCCAGAATTCCTGGGAATCCCAATTCTGGAAATTGAAGTCCACAAGTCTTCAAGTTGCCAAGATTGGAGACCCCTGACTAAGAGACTGGTCAAAAAGTCGAGGACTACTTTTTTTTATAGGTGGACCCTGCTATTCATGGTTTCCTTAACTGCAGTTTCAAGTGTCTGAGGCTGGTGATGCAATTTAGACATCATTATCAATGGTAAAAGGATTGGCTGGCTCTATTTGGGAGAGAACTTTGGGATAATTTTTCTGGGGTGTGTAGCATGCACAAAATGATGGAAGTGTTTTGCCCTGGTATAAAGTATGCTTCTAGGGCTCTCATTATCCAGGATTTTATTACCCACAGTCTTTGGGCTGGAACAGCCTCCCGTGAATAATGAGGGCCACTTTGGGGGATTGTAATTGTTATTGCTTTCCATACTGCCGAATAAATTTGGATGGAAAGAAAGAGAATTCTTTTTTTTAATGACAAAGAACCATGCACTTCATGTTAAACCTTCCATTGAATGGTATAACTGCAGTTGTGCATAAGCTAAACAGGACTGAGCATCGTTTGATGCGTCAAGCTCAAAGGCTTTGTCTTTTTACACTTTTCTCCTAGACAATTCTTTGAACTGATTTTCATCCCCTCAGATGACTGTTCTGTTTTCCGTTCATTGTGCAGAAAGATGATGGACTCGGGGCAAATTGATTTTTATCAGCACGACAAAGTGTGCTCCAACACTTGCCGAAGCACCAAGTTTGATCTCCTGTTCAGCAGTGCCCGGGCCCCAGTACCAGGACAACCAAGTCTGGTACAGACTCCCACTTCTGCTGATGGTAAGTCTCTCTCTGATTAAAACTCCACCTTGATTAAATTAAGTGCAAGTTGAAATAAAGTGGGGGACAGGTTTACAAATTCCGTTACAATATCCTAACTGCATTTATGTACTTTCCAAGATTTCTAGGAACTCCTATTTCTTGACTTTGTGTACCTTAAAGGGCTGACAACATGCCCGAATTGTGTGAATATTTATCATGTGGTTTAATCCTGGGCTGTATCCAAAGGGCTTTGAGACTGAAAGACATTGTGCCCAGTTTTGTTCCTTTTTGTGAGAGGTTTTTTTTTTTTAGTTCAGCTACTTCTGTTAATTAGAGCATAACAAGTTTAATGTATAAGGCAAAGCCACGTGACAAATATTTCACACAATTCAGGTGTGACTTTTAAACATTAAAAGGAAAAATGCAATTTGTATAAAGCAACCTCGGCCACTTTAAGATGTGTGGACTTGAAACTCTCAGAATTCCCCAGCCAGCATTTAATTGAAAGACACAAATGTATAGTGTACCAATGTGGTAGTTACACCCAAGCATTTCTTCATTCATTGCAGCATCTACAGTTTATGTAACATTTCAAAAGCAATGGCTTTATTGTGCCAGTCCCGAGGATGCATTGATCAGCCCAAAGCAACCTTGCTTATCCTGCCCAGTGTGGGACCTTCAAAGAGCAGCTCACAAACTATCCAGCCAGCATTGAGAGTGTGTTGGCTGAGAATATGAGGAACTCCACATAGTGTCAAATGGCCAAGGCTGGTCTGGAAGCGCTGAATTCACAAACAGCACTAAGACCTAATGTGCTTTGTTTGCTTTGAGCTGTCTTTGGTATGTCCCAGCCATTGTGATTTGGAAATGATGGTGTATGGCTTAACATAGGGTGTAAACCCTGTCATCATGTCATATCAAGTCACAGAGTTACAGATGAATAGTTGGTGTTAACAGAACTTATCCTGATGTATTAACTATGTGTGTGGGTGGATGAGGTGTTACTCTGGCACAAAGTATCAGACTGGTCTTCTCTTGTGCAGGAAGCATCACACAAATTGCAGTGTCTGAAGAAAGTGTAGAAGAAGGGATTGAATGGAATTCTGCTTTGACAGCAGCAGTCACTATGGCAACCGATGAGGGAATCAAGAAAGACCCAGAGGAGATTTCAGGTTGGTCCTTTCCATTTCTCGGTACAGCTTGCACACTTTTTTTCATTTCCTCTACACACTTTGGAAAGGAGAGGAAGTGGAGTAAGAGAAGCAAACTTTGGTCAGTGATGGTTGGGATTACTCGGCCTTGCATCCTTTCTGTAGGGTGCCAGTTTGGAGAAAATTGATCCTAAACTTGACTCATCAGTAAGTGTCATGCACCTTCCTTGAATGATCCTTTGATAGTTTGCACCAAAAGACAACAGGCTTCTAGTGTTTTACTTGACATGCCCTGAAAGCTGTTTTCAGCCTGTTGTAACTGTTCATGAGCACGCATGTGCTACAAGAATAACTTGTACATGATTAATGAACAGTCTACATCAGTATTCTCAACCATGACTACAAGAAGATGCATTGACTTCAACTCCAAGGAGAATGAGCAGAGGTGAAATTCAACAGGTTCTAGCCCAGTGTTTCTCAACCTTGGCGACTTTAAGATGTTTATTTATTTATTATTTATTAATTATATTTATATACCGCCCCATCTCCGCAAGGACTCGGGGTGGTTTACAGCCGATAAAAAATACAATAACAACCTTTAAAAACCAATATAAAATCATTAAATTTGCTGTATTCAATTA
>JAEANM010015677.1:0-13544 GCA_017656035.1 Myanophis thanlyinensis
TACTGGGCTTCCATTGATGACCAGGGTCTGATAGTTTCTTTCCTGTTTTACACTGAAGTCCACCACCAGTTTCTTTGTTTGCACTGTGTCCATTAAATCTGGCTGAAAAGGTAGATGAAGTGATAAAGAAGCAAAAGGTATTGGATGTCTTTGTGAGGAAAAAAAGTTCCAGGAGCTCATTGATAAAATTCTTCTGATAGACCTTACTGTCTTCAGAACTCCATGCTTCAGATTGGATGTCCATCATGTAGCTGAACTTGAGACTAGCTTTTTCAGGTAATAGGGCTTGATAACTGGCAGATAAGGTACTGTATATCTCAATGTTCAGTATTCAAAACAATACATTTGTTCAAACTCCTGCCTTTTCATTTCAGCTCATTAGCCGAACTATTTAGACTTCTTACAATGTAGCCTTTATCTTAAAGTTGCCAAGGTTGAGAAACACTGTTTGATACCATTCAGCAATTCTATATTAAAGTTTATTTTCTCCTGTTTAGAAAGAAGAGGAATCAATTTCCACTTGCGGAACGGGAAAAAGTTTGTCATTTGTAACATAGGCAGTGAGAACCCAACCTGGTACCTGACTAGTTTCGTCCATTCATTATGAGAGCTGATGTTCCCAATGAAAAGTACCTTTGTGACAGCTGATGTTCTCTTTGATTCTTCTGTTGATGGCATCCTATCACATTCACATCAATATGCATATCCACTGACTACTAGCCTTTCAAGGAACATAAACAGACACCTTAAGGATTCTAAGAATTACATCTTGTTGGTATAGGATATAATATCAGAATCCTGAAAGTCTGTCAGGGTTTCTTTCTGCTCCCATCAAGTTTGCTTTGACTTTCTGCACCCATATCATTGGTACTTTTGAGACAGAGAAGGAGTCATATGCTGAGATGGGTGGCTAGAGAAATCAATCAATCATCAATCAAATAAATCAATATTCTCTTTTTTTTCCCCCAGGGGATATCTGAATTATGACTTTATAGCCAATCTATACCCAATACTAGAGAAAACATGCATGGAAGCTGTGATATAGATTGGTAGGAATTCTGTACGTTTATTGATTTTCAGTTATAGAGAAATAGTATGTTGCAAAGTACCATCAGACTGAAGCAGTTGTCCATCAATCATTTCCACAAGCATAGGTTCCACAAGCACAGGTTTAATAACTGTGCGGGCAATTTAAAGTGCTGCACTGCAATCTCATTTATGGCTGTTGCACCAGAATCTAAAAGAGGAGAAACCTATATTTCTATTCCCAAGAGGATGCAAAAAAATAACAAAGGGTAATTGCATGCACTTGCCTGTTCAAATTCCTCTGACCTCTTTCAAATTCTCAGGAAGCCCCCATCGAGCATTTGGGAGGGGAGCCTGTGAAGTTTTCAAAGACAAGGCTTTGGACTGATTCAGTGGCTTGCTTGCTAGGCATCCTGCAGTTCCACATGTATGCAACTGATTCAGAGGTTTGTACTTCAGTGGAGCATGTCTTGGCTAGATATCCTGGCACTCCATCGTAGGGTCATAAACCAAGGTCTCTTATTTTGTATTTCTTTGCTAGGGACAGGAATTAGTTCACTGCTTCTATTTGTATGGGGTCTCCAGAATTGAAGTGGAAGGGTCAGGGAGGGCAGGGCAAATAAAGACATCTTCCCTTTATTATTTCCTCAGTGCCTCAACTTCCTCAATGACCCTTCAGTTAGCACAAACAACATTAGAGCAGTTCTTCCATATTCTGATATTTCTTCTTTCATTAATTCATCTCTCATTTCATCAAAAAGTTGTTCCCCAAGCTGGTAAATTAGATCATTCTATCCCATCTCTCTGCCATAGAAGTGGATGAGGGGACCTAATTCTCTGGTGGCATCTGATTTATGAAATTGTCTCCACAGAGAGGGTCATTTGACACCAACAACTAGCATCATTTTTTGTTCCAAATAAAAACCTTGCTATTGTCACAGACTTTGCTACTTTTAATTTTTACTTGTATTTTATATTAATTGCAACTTTATTAATATTGTTTTAGTTTCTGAATGATCATCTTATAGCTGCCTAGTATAGATAGTGTTTATTTTGTATTTTATTGTTTTTCTTTTACTCAGATTTTATATTTCTTGTGTTTTATTCTGCCTGGAGAATTTTGGCTACTAATTTATTTAATTGATGTCTAACTATGTATTCCAGACTCCAATTACTTTGCTTCAGCTTGTGACTTTCCCGATTTGCTCTTATTCTCTTAGTCAAATAATTAGAAGCAGCTCTTAATCTTTGCATGAAGTTCCGGTAATTATCCAGTGATGGATCATTGCTTTTAATGAGGGCCACAGCCCATTTGGCATCCCCTTCTTTTAGCAGAGTAAAAACAAATGCACTTATCTGTAAGAAATTCTACTGGCCAACTGGCATTGGATTGTAAAAGTTAGAAATTGATCCTGAGACCTCTGAAACCTGGCAGACCACCCTTAGAATGAAGCAATACATATTGGGTTACAAGTTGTTGATTGCTCCTGGCTGAAGCAAGCCTTTTCCAATGGTATTGTGGAGATTTATTATTTGTATATCCATTTACTTTTGGTGCTGTAAGAATACCTTGCCATTTCTTTTGCAAGGAATAGAATGACCTGATGATTCATCACCATCTTCAGAACCTAATGGCAAGGTTTGTCACCTGTTGGGATGGGAGAGTAATGAAGATTTCAGAATTGCTATTAGTCTGTCAAGGAGAGACCAGGTCAAGAAACAAACAACTCAAGAATTCCAGTACTGCTTTATTGCTATTGGTCAGAGTTTTCCAACCATGGCAATTTCCAGCTATATGGACATCAGCTCCCAGAATTCCATAGCCAGCATAGTCATTGCTGAGAATTTTGAGAGTTGAAATCCACTCACCTTCAATTTGCCAAGATTAGGAATACTACTATAGGTATAATATAAGTATAATACTAGAATATTGAAGGCCTGCCCAGAGTTTCTCACTACCCTATTTTATGCAAAACAAAATCATGATAGTTTTTTTTTTAATTTCTTTTTCACACTTTCCACTTTCTCTGAATTGATAAAAGATCATGTATACATAGCATAAATAATTATAAAGATACAACAACATCTGTTAAACTAACAAACTAAGTGTGAAAGTTTAGCAGGGGCAAAAAAACCCATGACAGTGGAGAGGTTATTCTAAGTAAGCAAAAATATACCTGAATTGGGCCTCAAATTTCTAGTAACTAAAATCCTTTAGGATATAATTTATCTCCTTGCCATGAATTCCATTGGCAAAATTTTCCTATAAACCTTCTAAAGAACATGGCCATAACTTTTCAAGATAAAAATATTTTCATACAATTGTATTTTTTTATTCTATTCCATATAATGCATGCATTTAGTATGAAGAATATTGGACTGTAGTTACAAAGAACTTTATATTGATATATATTATATTTAATTTAAGCATAGGCTGAATTTGACTAAAGACAATGCTCCTCTCTAATAAAATATTTATTTATTTATTTTATTTTATTTATTTTCATGATTTGTATACCGCCCCCTCTCCCTAGGACTCAGGGCGGTTTACAGCCAAATAAAATACACATACACAATTCACTCCATAAAAACCAATTAAAATAATTAGATAATTAGATAGTGGCTGGTCAATTCAAAAAGATAAATTTAAAATTAACTTTAAAATCAATTTAAGATAGGATTAAAATAATTAAATAAATTATTTAAATATAAAATTAAAATTTTATCTTAGAAATCTTTGTTTTTGTTTAAGTATATCATTAGTATAAGATAATCAATCAGATGCATACAAGTATTTTACTTAGCAAGTAGAAAACAGTTAGATTCTCATTAATTTTGTTTATAACTATATACAAAAGGCTGAAGACATTTTATTCTCATTTTCATTATTTTGACAAAATCCATGGTATTGTTATTTTTTTTTTTTGCTGTTCATTCTTTATGTATGACAGTGAATATATGTTCACTAATCATTCCTTTTCCATGCATCCATTTATTCTAACCTGCATCTCTGGTCGTGCCACAAGCAATAAAATTTTCTTGCATTCATCACGGGAAGGCAATGCCACTGCTTTTTCCTGATTCTTGACATCTTGGCCATTTATCTCACACGCAAAGTCCTCAGTTCTGTCCACATCAGCAGGCAGGTTGGATAGATATTCACTACCTTCATAAAATTCATGCTGAACTGGATGAAGTGAATGGCAGCTGTCAGAAAGCAGGAACGGACAGATGTCAGGTACTGGAGGTGTTGATGACCTTAACTTGGCCAGAGCCATAATATGCTCAAAAGTGATATGTGTCTGTGTGCTAGCATCCATGAATTGTACATTTTGTATACTCCCATATGTCTTAATAAGAGGTGCTCGTTGTAGAACCTGGACTACTATGGGTTCATTTGCATTACGAAAAGCCTCCACTGCCTCTTCATGAGTAGCTTTGAAAAGATCTTTCCCATTGACCTATCTGGTGGATGAGATATTCTGGTAGTACGTCTAGGAATAACAGGACTTACTTGAGGACTCTACTGTAGAAAGGTAAAATATAAAGTGTATACTGTATATAAACCCATCTATTTTGTATCAAAAATATGTGATTTTGCTTATAAGTATAGACATACTGTATTTTTTTCCTATTTGCAAGTCTAAAACTTGGAGTTTCATAATTTTTATAGTATAGTATTTTTTTATACATAGCCAACATCTCTTTTTACGTTCTGACACCAAAATACAAATTATATCCAGATTATAAGATTAGTATTATTAGTTAGTCATATAGTCAGCCAGATATTCAGAATGGATTTGGCATGTCAGTATATTTATGATTGGTAAACACCTTTCTTTCCAATAGATCTACAGCTGCTGTCCCTAGTTGCTCAGCCAACACTCTTGAGCCCATTTTTCATCAGATATCCAGGAAGTCCCACAACTAGCAAAGTCTTTGTTTATCCCGGGGATGACAGAGATGGTATGTTTTTCTGTAATTTATATCTCACTATATTTTATTGGAAAGACACTCTTTGTCTGACTCTTCTGATGAGACTTGTCCAGTATGATTGAACCTCTGGCTTAATTCTCATCTTCCTTAGAGTGCACAAGCCCCACATCCATATTAATGTAGTACCTCACTAACAGTAGTATTATTTGGTGTCTTCAAAGTCAGTCTTGATTCGTGGCACCTGTCTGGACAAAACCCTTCCATTTTTTTAGCAAAATTTTCAGAAGCGGTTTTCAGTTGCCTCTTTCCTTGAGCTGAGAGAGAATGACTGGCCCAAGGGCACCCAGCTAATTATGAACTTGAGGCCAAATGAGAACTCATAGTTTCCTGAGGTACTTTAACAACTACACCTAACTGGCTCTCAGTTTTAAAAAAAAAATACAATATTTGTCCCCAAACAATCTGTCTGGCCACTTTTATATTTTGTTTTGTTCGCCTAGAAATTTATCCAACTTTTTTTTTAAAGTTACCTTTGGAACCTGATGTTCAACATGGTGAATAGCGGATATCCCAAATCAGGTGTTTTGAAAATGTAAGACTGCAAGAAGTAGCTTTAACTGTAGAAGGCAAACTAAAGTTTTGCCAGTTTTACCTTGCAGTTTGTTTTACCTGCATGAGTCTTTCATCCATTTTACTGTTATTTTTCTTTCTTGTAATTCACTGCTGATTTAGTCTCCTTCCATTCTCTGAACACACACTACAGTCTGTGATATTTCAAGCACATTTTGCCCATGTAATAGCTTATTTCTTTGGCTGTGCATTTAATATCAGAAAATATATTACAGTAGTTGTTTCCCAACACATCACTTAGATTATACAACCTTCACTCCAAATTATACCATAGCTAATTTTACTCAAGCAGGCCTTTGTTTGTTGTCATCATCATAGGAGTTATTCCTCCATAATTTATACTACTTGGCACTGAAAATACTTAGTATTTATATCTTTAGCCAAAGAAGCTACCCATCTTTCATTCCCGGGGTTGATTCAAGCCCTCAATACTACCTGCCTTAGACCTTGAACCATGACAGACTAAAAATCTCTGAATCCAAACCAGGTTCAGGCCCCTAATGAGTTTAATTGCCAGGAAAGGGAAAAATCAACACATTTGCTTCAGATGTGTCCATAGCTTATCATGTGAGACTTATAACATGCCTAGTGATGGAGCAACCTTGTAGTCCTTCAGGAGCAAAATTGTCCAGAATCTTTGTGTGTGTGTCAGCTGCCCTGATTTGTTACGATATTTCTCAGATTCTCAAATTTAGGACCTCATATGATTAGAGTGGTATTGCAGAGGGCTAAATACTTCCTCATGGTATTATCTTTTTCTCCCTTTGTGTCTGTCCTTTATTCTTCAGCTGCTAAGCTTTGGCACAATTGACCAGTAGCCTTTAGTCATGTCTTCCTTCCTGTCTTGGGGTCTGTTTCAAATTATTACACACTCAATTTCATTAAGGTGGCCACCCATTTATAAGTCAATCTGATATCCTACAGACATTCTTGCTGTATTGCCATACATTATAGCTGCTAATTATTACTGTCCTTCCTGCCTTTTTAGAGGGAGGTGGTTCCTACAACTTCTTGATGCTTCTCTCTTGAAGCATTAAAATAATTACATTCTCCAGGCTACCAGAAATCAAGATATGTAACATATCAAAAGAAAAAAAAAATCACTAGTTGTAACTCTTTACTCTTTAAGAACTTTCTATAAAACATGTAACAGCTCCCTCCTCTGGCAGCTGAGGAGTTCTTTGAGTCCGGAGTTTTTGAGTCACTAGGAACTACCATTTATTTTAAGAAGGGTGTTTCTTACATGGAATAGAGCCCACTACTTATAATGAATAGCTCCTAGGAGCAAGAAATCACTGATTTGCTCATCTAAAGATGTTAGCAATGTTCAGAGCATTGCTAATATTCAAAGCAACATCATGCACTAAATGGTCCAGGTTATAATGTACAATATATCAGTGGTCTAATATCTGACCACTTTGGATAAAAGCCAGAATGCTTCTATGTCTAACACTTAGACTTCTTCATGATTGCAATAGATGTCTTTACTGGGGCAAAATTACCAGCTGGTAGGTCTGTTTGGTCATTTGTTATGAACTTCCAGTGGTGGATAATGTAAGGGGCTATCATGCAGTTTACTATTAGGATCTTGGCATTGAAATTGGAACTGAAACTTAATCTCTCTCTCTCTCTCTCTCTCTCTCAATATAGCTTTTAATTTTTACCTAAATATTATCATTTCTGCCTTTTTCTCAGATTCTTCTATCCCCTTGGATAACTTCATAACCCAGATAAGAAGAGGGCAGTCATAATCTTTGCAGAAAAGTCACATTTTGTACAAACCCCATCATTTCTTTTCCTAAACTGAATTTCATGCAAGACTGCCAGTGTCCAGAGTCATGGCTATGATCTAGTTGTGCTACTGGTTAGGCTGCCAAGATAGCATTAAATAACATTTTACATATGCCAAGCTATCATCGGTGGATGAACTTTAATACACTGTGTTGTGGACAACATTTGGAAAATGTGGGAAAGAAGATTTCTAATGTGGCATTGGAATTTGTAATATTTTTATCCATGTTTGTAGTTTAAAAACAGCTTCATTTAAAGATCTGTTCCTGCTTTTCTACTTAAACAAGTTCAAACTTTGCACTGTTTTTATTATTGTCCATATGGCTATATTCCAGATATGATTTGCATAATTTTTCATGTAATTAAATAATGATACTAGAAGACAGATTTCCCTTTTAAATATTGTCTCCTTGTTTGTATCAATCCTTTCTTTGCAAATTTGTCTAATTCTGAAATGACAGTTTTCCCTCTCTTCTTCTACCACCCAACAAGTAATTCAGTTCCCTTGTTGCTTCTTAACAAAAACTATTCTATTCAGCATTCCCAGAGAGGAGAATTTGCAGTGTTCCTGCTGTTACTTCTTTAGCAGCTGAATGGCTGAGAAGCCACATTCCTGTTGTGAAGCAATTTTGAGATCCAGCAAACCAATGAGTGCAACTGGAATTAACTGTTTCAGTGTATTGTCTAACCATTGGCTAGGTATCTTTCACAATATCTCAGGATTAAATAGACTACTGTGTGTTAAAACAGCAGGAGGAATAACAGAGTTTACTAAACCTTGTGCTTTCCAGAAGTACTATATTAGAACTGCAGCTGACACAATTTCTAATCAGTATAATTTATCACACAATCAGATTTCCAAGGCCAACAGGATTTGTGGTATATGCCTGTCTCAAACCTCATACAATATTGGTGACAGCTGATACCCAATGGGGTTAGTTGAGCTGGTGGGGCAGAGGGCAGTATGATAAATGACCAGCAAAGCTAAGTAGAAGTTGGAAGTACGAAATGCTTTTGCAGTTATATCCATTCTCCTCTTGCAAAGCACCAAAGAGAATTAAACTATATTGTGATAAATATAAATAAATATAAAAATAGTGTCTTCATTTGTTTCAGGAAGACTGCATGCTTGGAGAACAGGTTCACGGCTTTTACTGTCCCTTAAAACCACCATAATCCTCTAACTGCCTCACGTTTTTATTTTTGTGAAAGGATACTTGTTTTCTTATTTATTTATTAGTCAGATTTTTATAGCTGTCCATCTCACAAAAAGAGACTATGGGTGGTTTACAACATTCCTTCTTGCTGATATTCAATTTGATTGTTTGGTGATTAAAGTCTGGCATTTTTCTGTTCACCTGTCTTTCATTGCTGAGATACAGAACCTGCTTATCGTGTTTCACAGAAAAGTCATAAAATCAATTTGTGAGCTGGAAATGTCTATTCTGTTTTGCTGTTGACAATGCAGTGGGGATTAGACCTCTCAGCACTCTTTGCTTCAAAGTTGTTTCCAGTTTTCTTCTCAGAAGCATGGACAGGAAAATGATACCTATTTTCATGTACCCTTGAAAATGATGGGTACTTATTTTACAGAAAAATATAGGAAGTTCTGTTGTTCATCTCTCTTTTGGATGAAATAGATAGGCTTCCAGATCTCTTGATTAAGGCCTGTGGTGGGCACCTTTTATTATCTGCAGGATGATTAATTGAAAACTTCCCTGTGTGCTAAACGATGTGTCAACTTGTTCTTCAGCAGTGATGATATCACAGCTTTTTATTATTATTAGTGAAACAAGATTTAACTCTCTCTGTTTTACCAACTGGGATTATGGAGGCAGCTCAGAAAACAAGTTTCCAATGGACTCTTTGACTAAATTGATGGTACTCAAATTTCTGACTACTGGGCTTTACTATGTAGTATATCCATTCTCTGTGAAACAGACAAGTATTATAGGGGCAATTAATCTTCCTGCATTTGAAAAGATCCCTTGTCTGTGATCTGCAATTGTTGCACTGTTGAATCCATTGCTCCTGGGGCAGTCATTTCATTATCTGAACCCTCCTTTCAGTCTCAGCAGCTCCCATTCTATTCTGCTCCATTCCCAAGAAGCCTTCATGCCACCCTAGTGGCAACTAGAGTTTGCTTTTCTGCTTAATGAAGTCTTAGCATTCATATTGGCTGGTGTGAATATATCTTTTCTTCCTATGGCATCTCAAGAAAAGTCTGAGTTACTCCTCTCCTGAGTACATGCAGTTCTCAAAACTAGCTTCATTTGTAGTACAATTTTATTTATATTGTCCCACCATGTGAATGGCATCCTTCTATATCTCCTGCTCTTTGCCATGAGCTAGTCACTAGCTGCAAGACTTTCTTCCAGTTGGGCTTTCCTCCACTTCTTTGTAATATAGCTTCTATGCAGTTTTCTTGTGTTTATTCTCCTTAGTTAGTTAGATTGGAATAAAGGACACACGAGTTACCAAAGACACTTCCTCTGGGCTTCAGAAACTGCCACCAGTAGATGGCAGTAAATAGTTAGATTTTTATTTTTCTCTGCTGCTGTTTAGTGGTTGTATAGAGTCTTGCTATCTAGAGATGGTACATCTCTAGATTGCAAATTATGACCTTTAACTTGTTCCTGAAAGAAACATCAGGAAAAGCATAAAAATATAAACAAAATAGGAAATGGAATGGTTGAAGTACCCATAAGTATATTCAACACATTTACTTTCCTTTCACTAACCTTAGTCTGGGCTTTTTTCTTTCCCCCAGATAAAGAACATGTGTTAACTGAAGAGACGTTTAGCTGATTAGTTTTGGGAACTAGATAAGTGAGCTCATCAGGTCTGTTCTTAATTGGCTCTCTGGTTTAATTTTCTCCTCTTCTTTAAATGGAGCATGGACAAAGTTTGCTTCTCTGGATTGCCATAGAGGTAACAGATTAGCAGAGAAGAAGAAAGTTTACAGATTTGGCCTAAGGGAGACTTAGAGGCAAACCAATAATAATAAAATATAGAGAAAGTAATATTTTTCAGATCTAGCCAATAATAGTGTACTGCAGTAGAGTACGAGACTTGCTTCTGGGCTGCACAAATCTGTGCAACCACTAGACCCAAGTAAAAAAAAAAAAACCACAGAGAAGTCTTAGCTCTTTCTTGCCATCTAGTGGCCATCTAGATTTTTGCAGCTCATTGTGGGTAGGGGAGTAAATCTAGCTCTCCTGGTCTTTAGCCATGAAGTCACTCTGCTTCCAATCATTTGATGATTTCAAAATAAGGGAAAAGGCGTTTTTATTCACTTTCTAGGTGTCATATATCAAGCTATACAACCACCATGTTTCCTCTTTGCATTTCTCTTTACAAGTGCTGCTTATCATTTTTATTCATTAGAGAATTGTCCCAGTATCTTGATTATTCTGGCAATTGCTTGATCCCTTTACTTAGTTTCTTAGTCCTGAAAGATTATTTTTCATCTGCAATGGCCAGACTCATACATCAAATTCAAAGTGTGTTTACATTCTAGATATGTATACTATATGCATTGCAATATTGGAAGCTTTACTTTCAGTTCTTTTCTTGATGATTCCTAACATCAAACACATCCTTTTTGTAGCAGACTTATAGCAGGCAGCATTCTTCTATCCTACTTTAATAATGTTATTTGTTTGGTTTCAGCATAATGTGTTATGATTTGTACACCATAGTTGATGGCTTATTGTGCTGTATGGAACCAGACAATGATAGCTTATTAACTGAACTTTAGTTAAATGAACTGTGATATCACATGTACAAAAACAACCTGACTTAAATTTTAGATGAGTTATCTGTCACAGAGTGAAAATCATGTTGTGGGTCAACACATTTTGCCAACATAAACTGTATCTCTCTCCCTCTCTCTCTCCCTCTCCCCCTCTCTATCTACAGCTATATCTACAGCTTGTCAGCAGGTATATATCCTATATTATCAAATAGTTATACTTCTGTAGAACTCCAATAGATATGGATGGAATAAAATTCCCAAGGAAACCATTTATATGTCTTGTTTGTAAGTTAGAACCAAGATATACACTTAGTCTGGAAGAGGTCATGGGCTTATTGAACACACTATTCTGTGGAAAAGAAAAGTTGTACTAAAAAGGAGAAAGTTGTGTTGCTGCTCTTTGTTTTGTTTTGTTAGATGCTGGCAGCCTAGCACACAAAATTTGCAGCTCAAAAAAGTCCCAAGGCTATTTATCTCTGGAGGGCATTGAATGCTAAGTAAAATGGATCAAACTCACCATTTTTCTTTATTGAGGTTGCTTTGTAGAAAATATTCCTATAAGGCTCTGGTAGTCAAATTATGCTCTTTGAGAGAGTTTGTCAATAAAGTATAGGTGCATTGCTTTCTGAAATGAATAAATATTTCTCCAAAGGATAATTTTTAGTAGCTGAACCATTTGGATAGAAGACTTTAAAAAAATAAACTGTATTCAAATTAAAAAGCAAATACTGAGAAAGATAGCAGGCCAGTTGGCTTAGAAGAGGAGGCCAGAGGTGAATAAGGAAAAGCCTCTGGGAGAGAGAGATTCAGAGATGAAGCAAGAAAATGAAAAGGAGCTATGAGTTCCTTGAAAAACATTTCCTTCCTTCCTTCCGGCCTGCCTGCCTGCCTGCCTGCCCCACTTCTTCACAGAAGTGATCCCAAAGAGATTCTTGGGAGGAAATACTTAGTAGCATATTCCCTTGACTTTTAATTGAATGTGGTCATTCAGTAAGTCTGTAATCACTTCAGAAATGACTGTATATTGCAAGATAGAGCATTCATATATTCCTACTGCTGCTCCCTATAAAAATGTATTAATTAATCTATTCTAAAGCTCTGCTTCTCCTAGATGCCTTTGTTATCTTCAAGTAGGAGACAAGGTAAAGAAGAAAGAGTCAGATGCTGCTACAATTAGTTATCAACATATGAGGGACAAATCTGGCTTTTGCTCTTTCAGGTATGACCATATGGCTCAACCTTAATTTAAGAAGAAAACAATTATTTAAAACTGTGATTGAAAACAGTAACACTTAAATCCTATGCAGATTTACTTGAGTGTCTCATCAATAGGTCATGTCTAAGTACATGAGGAACAGCTTTCATTGTAAACAACCTCTAAACTTATGATATATCTTTATCTGTTTGTCTATCCATCTATTAATCCTTTATTACAAGGCAGAATTTTTTTCTGCAAACATTAAGAGGGAAGAACTTCACCTTGTTATCTATCTTAGTTTATATTTTGAAATAAATATTTGCAAGGAGACAAAGATAATCTGTTCCTCACATTTCTTTCAGACATTAATGGAGTTGGTTCTCCAGAGACCATCAAGGTTCCAATATAAAATGTTCTTGCCATTCCTATTTCTCCTGATATATTAATGGAATAGGGAATAGAAATTACATTTCTGGATCACTCTGCAGCTATTTATTGGAGTGCCATAATGCAAATGTTACATGGCACAAAGCCATACAAAATAAAATGAATCTATGGCAATTTGTAGAGTTCACATTTTTGTCCCTTTTATTTATTAATGAAGAGAAAAATGTTTCTATCAAATTATAGACAGAAACAATTAGGTGTCAGTCAATGATTTGTGTTGTTTACATTTATAATAGCACAGAGAATCCACTCCAAAGTCTATTATGTAATTTTCAGAGACTTGAGTCTTAAGTAATATTCTGGACATAACTTCAGCCTTTCAGTGATGGCACTTTTCCAACCATGATTCCCTTTTGGACTATTTTGTAAATAGGACTTAGGTATTTTTTCCAGGACTGTTTTCAACTTGATAGCATGATAGTTTGTATTAATTATTATCATGGATTTTTTTTCTTACAACTTGCATAACTAGCATTATGTAGATAGTAATAACTTGTCTTTAAAATCCTGAAACCATTTTAAAGATTGTCTAACTGGTGGTAATGGCCCTAGATCTGGAAAAATCTGTATGGCATATACAAAAAAAGTACAAGACCAATATCCAATATCCATTGAGGCAGACCCAGAAGAAGATGGAGACCCACAACATCAAAGACACTACTACAATATCAATTAACAATGGTTGTGGCTGCCAGAAAACCAAGAACCAGAACTTGACACATGAAGTGGAGAAGGAGGAGAAAGAGGAAGAGGAGGAGG
>JAEANM010015678.1:0-13544 GCA_017656035.1 Myanophis thanlyinensis
TAAATAAATAAATAATTTAGCTAAGCATGACAGTTCATAGGTGACCCAAACTTCTTCAAAGAATGTTAATCAAAGGGTCCTCATCAAATGGGGTTCACAAGGATTAATTGTCCTAATGATTAATTATGCTAATGATTTCATTAATTATTTGAGTGCAAAGATATAGAGACACTTATCTAATTTACATATATAAACTTGGATGGGATAGCCAATATCCTAGAAGATTGAAATAAAATTCAAAAATCTTGATACATGGCAGAAATCATCTGAAAGTAACAGAG
Organism: Myanophis thanlyinensis; assembly: GCA_017656035.1. Lineage (NCBI taxonomy): Eukaryota > Metazoa > Chordata > Lepidosauria > Squamata > Homalopsidae > Myanophis > Myanophis thanlyinensis. The sequence continues at coordinate 282 of JAEANM010015678.1, forward strand.
TGAAATTTAACAGACAAGTGCAAATCTCTTCATTTAGGAAACAAAATCACATATACAGAATACGATGTGGGATACCTACTTGCAAAAAAGATCTTGGATTAGTAATTGATTGTAAACTGAATTCATTGCCAAGAATGTGATGTGGCTGCAAAGAAGGCAAATGCAATTTTAGGTTGCATCAACAGATATTTAGTTTCCAAATCACAGGAAATAACCCACTCCATTGTATTTGATTATCTCCACTTCAAATACTAGGTTTACTTCTGGGCAAGATACATTAAGGATGCAAAGAAATTGAACAGACTGCAAAAAGGTCAATGAAGAGAAATTGAAGAACTTGGACATTGCTTGGGGGGGAGGGGGGGTTGGACTAGCTGACCTATAATGTTATCTTCCAACTCTGTTTATCTATCTTTAGAAAGGATAGAGGAGAGATCACACACTGTTCTCTTGTGTTCCACAGAGCAATAGATTTCATAACAAGATGACAGATCCTGATTGAACTTTAAAAAAAAATATTGACAAAGTATTTGATAATGGAACCAATTATCCAGGAAGTTGGTGGGCACCTCTTCACTGGACATTTTAAAGTGGAACCTAGGCAGTCTCCTGTCTTGGATATATTTATATGAATTCCTAAATTAAGAGGCAATTGGATTCAGTGGCTTAAGTGACCTATTTTTTCTTCTTCTGTTCAGTCATGTTCAATTCTCAGAGACTACCTGCTCAAGTCTTGAAGTTTTCTTGGCAAGGTTTTTCAGAAGTTGTTTGCCTTTGCCTCCTTCCTAGGGCTGCGATAAAATAACCAGCTCAAAATCAGCCAGCTGACTTCATGTCTAAGGCGACTAGAATTTATAGTCTCCCAATTTCTAATCTGATGCTTTAAATCAAACTGGATCTCAAGTGATCCTTTAAACCAGGCAAACAGAAAAGCCTTCTTCACCAACCAAGCTAACCTACTGTGACTTTATTGCCATCAGATGCAGTGGCTGTATTTCAGATGGATTTAACAAGGTAAAAAAATCAGATGGGAGATAAATAGAACATCTGTGTTTTATGCATTTTCAGAAGGTAAGATTTTGAATACTACATAAGACTTGAGAAGTAGACAACCATGACCTCTGATTACTTGCAATTCAAATGCCTGTTTCGCAGTCTTCAGTCCCTGTAAATTTGGTATCACCAACTAGAATTCCCTTCCATATATAGATTGCAGTCAGAAGTCTATTCTGATAATTGCTTTCAATTTATAATTCCTCCATTTTAAAATTCATGTTTATAAATTCTCATGCATTACATTACACACTGTTCAGTAATTAATTTTTCTATCAAAAATTTTAGAATTTGGGACCTAATGGAACAATTTTTAAACCTTAAAACTGTTGTTTATTCACCATATCATACTGTATGCCAGAAATTCAGAAATTATAAGGGCAGGTTTATCATAGTAATCCCTGATGAGAAGGGCTTGTCTTTTTAAATGCTCAGAACTTCACATCCTTTCTACTTCTAAGATTTTATGGAGAAGTATCTGGGCTTCTAAATTCTACCCAACTCCAGAAAACATAAATATATTATAATATTTTAGTGATTTATCCATTATACATAGGAAACAGAAGCTTTGGAAAACTAACACATGGTTCCTCTCTGGATCCAAAGTGAACTGCTCCAAAAAAAGTTTTAAGTATGCATATTTTTAAATTTCATTTCATGTATTTATTTGTATCACACCTTTATTATTTTTACAAATAACTCACGGCAGCGAAAATATCCAACCTTCCTCCTTCTGTTTTCCCTGTCACTCAGCTAGTTTTCATGACTAAGGCAGGATTTGAATTCATGATCTCCCACTTTGTAGCCTGGTGTCTTAACTACTAGACCAAACTGACTCTAGTGAGTATATATATTGCTTGAACATCTCTTTGTATTTACACATGCTTCAGTTAGTCAGATGTACTGAACTCAGTTTGGCAGATTCAGAAAGATTTCAGGGATGCCAAACTAAAATAGTCTTTCCTGAAATGGAGTGAATTCAGAACTACGTAAACTATACTGAGTTCTGAATACCTTCAGAGGATCTATTATGGAAAACCAGCTTTATTTTACCTGAATAGACCACAATATAAAACTCAATGAACTAATCAGAACAGCTCCATTTCAAACCAATCAAAGCAGTCAATGTGTCTTTTGTGAATCATACTTTTCTCAGTAAGTTTCTTATATAAGGAGAATGAGGAAAGAAAGAAGATGGTACGATTTTTATTTTAGTAAATTAAAAATTGTTTTAGATTTCTGGTTTCATTTATTTGTCATATTTATATAGCTTCCCATCTCACAATCAAGTGACTGGGCAGCGTGCAACAAATTTAGAAAAGTTTTAGCTCCTTGGAAGACTTGTATCAGTGTAAACTTTGCTGCTTTGTGAAGTATGGGCTGCTAACTGTCCTGGACATTCAACCACCAAATGTTCCCAGAACCAGATTGCAAATTTTACCTATTCCCTAGAAGCAATATAATTTGTATAACCACTTATGTAATCATTTGGTTAGGCAAATTAATTACAGATGCTTAATGTACAACAATAAAAAACCCACAATTTCTTTTCCTTCATTTACTTAACTCTTGACAGCACACTAGGGAAAATAGAAAAATATGCATATATTACAGATGTCTGAAAGACTGCAAATGAATATATGTATCATTTTACAAAACCTTTCACATTAAATTTAAATGATTAAAGACCTGGAGACTAAAACATATGAAGAACCATTGCATGATTTGGATTTGGCTAGTCTAGGGAAAAGAAGGAGTAGGGGGAACGTAATAGCAGTATTCCAGTATTTGAGAGGCTGCCACAAAGAGGAGGGAGGGGGTCAATTTATTTTACAAACCACCAGAGGACAGGACATGAAACAATGGATGGAAACTGATCAAGGAGAGAAGCAACCTGGAATTAAGGAGAAACTTCCCAACAGGACAAATAACCAGTGGAACAGTTTGCCTTCAAGTTCAGACATTCATCATCATTCTTCATCACCAGAGGTTTTTAAGAAGAGACTGGGCAGTGGTATATCTCCTGCTTGAGCCAGGGGCTGGACTGGAAGACCTCAGAGGTCCCTTCCAGTTCTGTTCTGATGAAATCTCAGTTAATAGTCCTGGAATTCTGTACATTTTAAAAAAGAACCAGAAACTGGGTTGTACTGAAATACTGCAGGGATTAAGGTAACAGAATGTCAATGAATTGCACATTTCATAGTTTGAGTTGGATAATTGTGTTTATATAAAAAGTCAGGCTTTCTTTCAAGCTCTCCAACACAAATGTTTAAATTTATGCATAAACAGTTAAATAAGACAACAATGGCCAGAAATAAGAAAAAAAGTTACAAATCAGCACAAATGGAATTGTGCTGTTTTCACTGATTACAATATAAACTGAAATATGTGATCAATAAAATCTTACTCTTAGCAGCTGAGGTTTTTCTAAACTGATGAGATTTCTTGCATCTAGAAAGTGTTCTGTATTGTTCTCTGGTTAACGATGTGCTTTGTAAGATATGATAGCATTTCTTATTTGAGAAATAATGGCACTGATTTCCATGGGCTGATCTGCTCTTTATTATCCCACTCATTGCTCTCATTTGGTTTGGGAATGAACCAGCTCAGAACAAATTCTTAAAATGTAATTATTTTTTTCCTATAGCTATATCGGTTTTCTTTTTCACCTACTGTTACGAACACTTGGACCACAGTATTTTCTCATTTTTGTAATATGTATGAACTTGTTGAATTCTATTAAACTAAAGGAGAGAGGGACTGGATTACATCTCACTGTGATGTATTTGTGTTGGTGGAGGGGTGTCGCACTAAGGGAAGCTCAGCCAATCTCATTGTATACATGTTGTGCATTGACAATATTGAATTGAATTACCTGCCTCCTTTGTAAATAATGATCAGTAGGCTTTTTTTCTGAAGAAGAGGGACCTTGAGTCATAGCTGCATGATATGTAGTATATTGATTGCTTATGTGGTTAACTTTGAAGTTTTAATTTCATATCATTCGGTGTTCTGTATCACCCTGAAGCCCTTGTGCAAAATTCTTTATTATGGACAGCTATACTACTGTGTAACACCAGCAGGGAGTTATAAGGGTAACTAACACTTTAAAGGAGAATATTTGTAGCTCAGGGCTGAAATGAGGGGTCCTTGGTGCTCTCTGGAACTTGGTTGTTTTCTTGCATGTGTTTCACTACCCAAACTAGGTAACATTATCAGTGCTAGTGTGTAATCAGCACTAATGATGTTACCTAGTTTGGGTAATGAAATGTTTGCAAGAAAACAACCAAGCTCAGAGAGCACTAAGGACCCCTCAACTTCCATATCAATTTCCCATCCCTGCATGTTCAAAATCCCTGCTTGAGAAGTATGCTTAAGATGGTTTGAACATGTTTCCACATTTCTTCCATATTTTTATGTACTGTATATTTATCCCATTACATTCAGTGTTATATGTAGTTGATCAGATAGACATTTTCTAAGCAATTGTTATTTATAGCTACATTTTATTACATTTCTCCTAAGGAACGTATTTCTGATCAGAGATCAGACAACAGTAATTATTTTCACATTCTCAATATTTAGGCTATACATTTTTCTTCCAGCCATAAATAAGTAAACAAGCAAGCAAGCATAAAGCATAGACATTGAAAACAGATAAAAATGAAGCCTCCACAATTTTTTTCTCCCTATATAAAATTCAGTATGAGCATCCATTGGCAACATAGAATGGGCTAAATAAAACTCATTCATAATCTTAATTTTGCAGCCGAAAGAGACAACAGTTGGTACTAATCTCATTTATGAGAAGCATTTTCGCAAATGTTGTTTCAGATGTTATTTATATGTTTTTTTCTAAAGAAAGGAGGGAACATAACGTAAGAGCTGTGGTGGCACAGTGGTTAGAATGCAGTATTGCAGGCTAACTCTGCTCACATTGCCAGGAGTTCGATTCCTTCAATCCTGACCAGCTCAAGATTGACTCGGCCTTCCATCTTTCCAAGGTCGGTAAAGGAGCCAGATTGTTGGGGGCAACATGCTGACTCTGTAAATTGCTTAGAGAGGGCTGTAAAGCATCTAAGTCTTATTGCTATTGCTATTAAGAAAAAATATTTTTGTTACAGATGTAAAACAAATAATGATGCCCACTTCTGGTTTGGAGTGACAACTGGAGAACAATAACCAACTGTCCCCCCTCACGCAAATTCTAAAAATAAAGGATTCAGCATCAGCAGAAATTTATTCTCCTCTTTCATTATAACTAAGGAAATGTAAAGTATCTTGTGCTCTTGGCAAAAGGTGTAATGTAAATTAATTAAATAAAGAAAATAGCAAGGATTCTGGGTATAACCAGATCATAAAACAAGACGCATAAATTCAGGTTGTTTATCTCATTATCAGCATTATGGCAGAAAAAAATAAAAGGAAAGGCTATTAATGGCTAATATCAAGGAACAAAAAAAATAGCAAAGGGATAGCACAGCATATTTTTTGATAATTTAACAACAGGCCAAGTCCTCAATAGAAATATAATTGGGTCCTAATTATTACCAATACTACACATGGCCAATAATTTTGAGAAAAACATATTAATATTAAATATTAATATTAATATTACTCATTTGACAAAGCATGCAGGTAACATAAAATACATTTACCAATAATAAAGAGAAACTCACATCTGGATGTGGAATTGCATATTGTCCTTGAATTGTATAGGCCTGGAAAAAAAAAAAGCAGTGTAAGATACTGACACAGTGACCAGTTGTTATAGGCTTCACTTCATGCAAGACTTATATCACTAATCCACATAGCAGCAATACGTTAGGATCCTGCATAGTCTGCAATATTTGAGTCTGTCTGTCACATCAAGGACATTGTTATAACACTATACTTACTATAAAGTGGGTGTAGGCCTAAAGTATATAATAATCTGGAATTTAACTGAACCATTTAAAATATATCTACCCAATGAAGCACTTTCTAATACTGGCAGTAATTAACTATTTCTACACCTCCTAAGCTTTTGTCTTTGGCCCCCTTGGCACATAGGCAAATGAAACTCAAGGAGGACCCACCAACCAACAATGAAGCCAGAAACTAAGACCGGGACCAGATGGTCCTTTCAAATGCCAGTTACACAGCCTCCCTCCCCTCTTTATCGAGCAGCCTGAGGTTCATCCCCCTCCTCCCTTTAATGCAGGCCTTTCAGCTAATTTTCCAGGGCCAGTGTTGGAATGAGAAAATGTTACAATAATTTATCTAAATAGATTAAAGAGTTTCCATCAAGAGTGGTCATTGTTTGAGTGAAAAGGACTAAGTAGTTACAACCTTACTAATCATCTCAGTTATTCCTTGTGAAATGTCCTCACCTAAGTACTTGTCAGTTGAATAGAGACCTTAGACAAATGGCACAGTTGAAGGGGAGCTGAGTTACCAGACATTCCTTTTTCAAAAAGATATTTGTTCCCATACAGGCCAAGTTTAAACTATTGCAAACCAGGCCCACAAGCATATCTACTTTCTTTCTATGCAATTAAGTCTTGGCCTTAGTTTCCCTCTTAATTCAATTTTAACTTGTTTTACAACTCCATTAGGAGAGAGGGTCTTTGGCAGAGACTCTGCCATATTTATGCCACATTCAGATGTAAACAAAAGTCCTCTCTGAAAAAGGCATGTCCCCAATCCAACTCTCCATTCTAACTTCTACCCAGAATAAATATTTGTCTCAATTAAGCTTTGGACTGCTTATAGAAATAATTGTTTGGTGGCATTTATCTTAGCCAAGGAGTAGGAATAGATCAGTATTTCCTTCTGGATTTTGCAGCCAAAAAATAGCAATTTTGATCAACCTAGCAATAGGGACTTCAGGGAAAGACCATCAGAGCTAGTTAAGGGGGACTGCAACCTGACTGTGCATGCCTTCCATCCTGGATTCAACTGTGCAAGCCTTGGGCAACCATAATTTCCTATATCACAAAATTGCTGTGGCTGGCAATAGGCAGCTGAGTGTAAACAATTATTGCTTTGTGATACCTATCCATTGCAACACTGTTGTTGGTAGGCCAGGCAAACAGTAAGATCTGACATCTGACAAGGTATTGTGGACCAGAGTTCCCTCTCTATATTTAGTTATTATTATGGTTGGTCATACATTTAGCAAGATATTTAGACTGAATTTGGCAAATCCTTCCCAAGGATGTGGGATAAGCAGTTGTTGTTTGATGGTATTGAAGATATTGTTACATAATATCAGGTGTTCTAAGCAATGCCTTTTGCAATTGAATGATAATAATTTTGTCAATGCCAATGATGTTCAAGTGATTCTCCAGTTGGTTATTATATAAAATTACAAGGTTTGATCACCAGACAGAATTTTATACTGGATTGGCAACCAAACTTATAAGATATAATTTTATATAATTAGATGATTTTATATATGTTATGTCAGATATGGCATTCATCATCGAGAAAGCTATGTTTGATGGGTCCTAGACACCAGGGCTTTTCTGCTGTGGCACCCGTATTGTAGCATAAGGCTGGCATAATTATTCCTAAGCTTCTGAAGATCCCTCGACCAGTATATTCTGCTCTTTAGTATAATCCCTTTCCCAATTTTAAGCAAACAACAATGCAGTGACATCAGCTAGGTTGCAAATACTAGTACCATATTTGAAGCTCCATTGTTGAATGGGGACATTGAAACAGAACAGAAGAGAATAACAGAGTTGGAAGGGACCTTGTAATTTTTTTTTGCTGCTGCTGCACATTGCTGGCTCATATTTAACAATAGCAATAGCATTTAGATTTATATACCACTTCATAGTGCTTTACAGCCCTCTCTACTTGTTTTACATAGTCTGCATATTTCCCCATACAATCTTGGTCCTCATTTTACCGACCTTGGAAGTATGGAGCCAGCCAGGATCAAACTGCTGGAAATCCTCAGAATTAGCTTGCAATACTGCATTTTAACCACTGTACCACTGCAGCTCTTTTAAGTGATTGTCCACTAGGACTCCAAAATCCCTCTTACAGTTATTGCTATTGACCTAACCTGTAACTGTACATTTGGTTTTTCTTGCCTGAGTGAAAACCTTATAAACCTTACTTTTCTCTATATTGAATTTCATTTTTTTAGATAGGGTCAGAGGTGGGATTCAACCAGTTCGCGTCTATTTGCTAGAACTGGTTGTTAACTTTCTAAGCTGCTTGGAGAACTGCTGATTCAGCTGGTCATTAGGGCAGAGAACTGATTGTTAAATTATTTGAATCCCATCACTGGATAGGGCCCCATCTTTTGGGGTGTTGACTATTCCTGCTAATTTAGTGTCATCTGCAAACTTGATTAGTCTCCCTTCTATTCGTTCATCTAAATCGTTTATGAAGATATGAGTAGTGGGCTTAAAATGGAACCTTGGGTTACTGTACTGCTTACTTCCCTCCATGTAGATATCTTCCCAGGTATTGATGTCAGGCTGTAGTTTTTCCTTTTTGGAAGATGGGAACCACATCAGCTCTTTTCCAATTTTCTGGTAGTTACCCGGTGCTCCAGGAATTTTGAAATATATGGTTTAATGGTTCCAAGATCACATCTCCCAGTTTCTTCAGAACTCTGGGATGTAATCCATCAGGTCCCAGTGACCCAGTAGGCTTGAGATCCAGGATGTGGCTTCTTTATTATTTATATCCAACCATGTATTATTCTCTTTCCCTATTTTAGGTGTGCTTCTAATAATTCCTGATTCTATTTAATAATATTATGATATATAATAGTTTTAACTAATAATTGTCTTCCTCATTTACTGTTTTTACTGGTTTGTTTTACACCTTCCAGATGAATTTCTGTGAGATGGGCAGCCACATAAATTTGATTAATAACATAAATAAATATTATATAATTATAACATATAATTATGTAATAGATAATATAATCATCATCTGAAGCACCACTTAAACACAATCAGCATTGACAAAAATGTCATTGTTATTATTTCATCAAGGAATAACACAATGCAGAGAACAAACAAACGAAAGAAATCACTTATTTTCCTGTTGTTCTTTGGAAGTTTGAAACTCATTGAGGAACCTATGCCTTTTCCAAGTAACATCATAATGTGCCCAGTGAGGTACTTTGCTAATCCATATTTGATATAGCCAAATTATTTAGCTATTGTAAAAATGTGTTTAATCTGTTATTCTGCCTAATGTGCCAATAACTGTAGGGTTGAGTTTTTTCATGAAGTATCTTTTTCAATAGTTAGATTATTTTCTCATTATTATTACCTCTTCACAAAAAGGCTATAATGATAATCAGTGTACAGGTATGAATACTTCCATTGTAAAGAATGAGGAAGTTTGGCAGAAAAACATTTTATGTCCCAAGAGTTTATGGCTGAACTAAATAAAATTTCCAGTACGTAATTTTGCATTTTCCTTATTTAGCATTTTCCAGCTCTAAAAAATCTACAGTTAAATATTCTGTTTCTGAAACTCAAAGACAAATATTTGATAAAGGGATGTAAATAACAAGTACAACAGTAATAATAACACTGTAATCTATGACCTCATAAAAAAGGACCTGGTGTATGATTTCTTCGTGCAAGAAGCTTAGATTGGCTTCATATACTTCCCTTGTGGTCCAATTTGTAGGGCTAGACTCTACCCAAGTCTAAGATCTTAAACATATTGCCCAGTAAATAACAATATACCTTCTATTGTTTGGCTGATAAAAATGTGGTATTAGAATATTTCCACTTATGCTTGTTTTACACACTTCTGATCCTTTTTGTGAAAAAGAGAGAATCACTGATGTACATAAGGTAATAGAATACAGTAAAAAGCACAATCACAATCACAAAACCCCTAAACTTCTAATTATTATTAAATTATTTCCATTGAGGAGCAGACTTTTTTTTTTAGCTTCTTCTCTTTTGGGGATTTATAAATAAAAAGTTTGCAGACTAATAAGATAACTTTCTTTTAATTGAAAAATTGAAATAAAGAACATTTTATAAGCAACAATAAATGTGCCAAAGGAAAGCATTTTTCATAAGTGATTTGAAGACAGTTCCATTTAAATTGGCTAGAAAGATGAACAATCACACATAAAGGGAGAGTAAGAACAGCAAAGGAAAATGAATGAAAAATTTAGCTGAATTTCAAAATCAAACCAACTGGGTTCCTTAACTTAAGCTTCAATACTGTAACTGCAGAGAAGTGATCAGTGCTTGGGATGAGATGAAGGGATTCTCTTTCAATGCATTTTTTTCATTTATCTTTTGTTTTAATACATATACAGTATTTTATCAGTTGCCTTGTTTGAAGACACTGACACCAATTAAACAGGAAAGGATTTCAGCCAGATAATGTAGAAAACGGTTACCTTGCAATTAAGCAAAGTAATTTCTATTTCCAACACCTTTTGGATTACATAAAATAGGACTATGTTTTTTATAAATAAAGTAAATCTATATAAAAGAAGCAAGAATCTTTCACATAGGTTATGACATATGGACAAAGATTTGCAGTCTTATTTTTGTGTTATTGTATTTTTTATTAGCAGGATGATTCATTTATGGGACCTTTACATCCCAGCACCAAATCATATGTACTGGCTAGTTGTGGTGGGTGGAGGTCTCATTTTCTCTTCCAGTGCAGACAGCCAAATGTTGTTGTTTTTTCAACCCTGAAATAATTTGCTTCCTGAAGGAAAACTACCTATCGGTTGGCTGATTCCTATGTTTGAGCCTATAATAATCTATTCTGAGGACTACTAAAATGGCTCAGTATGTCAACTGTTCTGTGAAAACCTAGCCACGGCATTTCTCTATTAGATGGGTGAAACTAATTCCAAAGAGTGTTGGCCTAGATTATAAAGTAACAATTGTTCTTCCTGCAAGATATATTTTGCTGGCTGCTGAATTAGATTTGGCTCATGCTGTGTTTTCTTTTTTGCAGCTTGTCCGATCTGACCTTAAGGTTAAAGTCCAACAAATACCAATGTGTGAAAGCATCATATGAATTTTCTTGTATTTAAATGGTAGCAGTAATGTTATTACTCCATTGTATACTGAATATTTATTACTGCCTTGATGCTTGTTGCAAGAGGCAGGAAAGTTGATGTTTCTGCATTTCCTCCTTTGCCTTAACCAACTAAATGAGCCCATAACATAAAGTATTAAGAGATGGAGATCCCTAGTTGTTTCCTTCTCTTGAGGCTCTTCTACTCCAGGGATTTATACTTCATTTCTTATAACAGTTCCTTCTGTCTTACTCTCCCTTTTGAGAATTAAAAGCTGGACCCAAAGCTCTTTCACCAGATTGAGAGTTTAGAGAAAAGGTTGCCCTGAACAAATATTTCCAATTACAGTTGGTTGGGTCATTAAATCATTTTTGTTCTTCAAAATTGAACTTTAATTATTTCTTTTTAATATATAATTATAACAGGGACTGCACATGTATTAACTTTTTAAGTAAGCTAGAAATGGTCATTTAGTGAGGAAAAGAACATGATTTAGATTAAGAACAAGAGTGGAGGGTGTTGTCAAATAATTTACATTTTAATAATCTGACCAAGTCTCTGTCAGTTGCAAAGGAAAATATATAGGTACAATTTTGGTGAGATTAACCTCTTAACTTCCATATTGCTACCAAATTCAATCCACCTCACACCATTATTAAACCAGCATTTCAGAGAAGAAATTCCCAGCATGATGTGTTTCTTAGCTCCATGCAGCCAGAGGCTCTGTTGTATGTTAGCTGTGGATGTATTTCAGATTGTATATCTGTTATTGATTCAACCACATTATTCACTTTGTTTTAAAATATTATATTTCCTGTTTTCAAGAACTAATCTTATTTGGCCACTGGAACCGTCAAAACATTTTATTTCATTAAATGAGAATGTACAATTACTTGTTACAGTATATGGAAAACTGAGATTCATCCAGATAAATTGTATTGCTTAAATTTGCTAACAATCAAGATAGGGTGATGCAAGTATTTCAAATAGACCCTGGTGCACTTGGGATGTTTTTCTGAAATAAACACAAAAGTTAAGCAGTAAAAAAAAAGTACTATTTACAGTGAAAGGTTTTGGAAGAAATCCCGATATTAACAGGAGATGTTAACTATCTGGACATATACTGGAAAACCATTTCAGGCAAAACTGCAAACTTGCCAAAATTCTTCTATGGTCTTTCTGACGGCTTCATTGTTGAGAAAGTTGAAGAAGAAACAAGAGACCTTGATGATCCTAATGAACAGGGAAGAGTGTTGAAGTAGGGAATAGCTATTGAAGATGCAAAACCAAAGAGAACCTTGGAAAGAATGTTGATATAATCTTGGAGTTCAAGTGTTCCAGAAACAGATTGGAGCATAATCATAAATATACACTAGAAAGTTAATTTCAACAAGATGAGAGAAAAGCTAAGTCTGATTGCATTAACAGAAATCTCTAGATCAAAGGAACTACAGGAGGATTGGCACTGGAAATCATTCTATTGACGGGGGAAATGGATAGCTTAGAAAACTGTTGTGGGTACATTGGGTAATTTTGACTAAGCTAAATGTTGAAGATAAAATATAGAGAAAACAGAAAGTGGCTTGTAATTTCCAAGAAGTATCAGCAAGTAGTTAATATTTGCAGAAAGAAATAAAGTTTAAATTGAAAAAGTTAACTTCAGTTCACAAGGGAAGCTGAAAGCAGTAAAAAGAACTTTTTTGACTATTCTACCATTTTTTCCAAGCATTGGACCATCTCAATCTGAAAAAAAGAGGCTGATTCAGTGTAATTTTATTGTATTAAAACACAAATGTGGAGGACAGGCACGTCATTAGAGAATTGAAGGATGGTAAATGCTGATACTTTCAGAAAAGGAAAAAGGAGGACCTGAGGAATTATAGGTTAGTCATCCTGATATTAAACTGGAAAAATTCTGGAATAGATTATTAAGCATTTTGTGAGCATTTAGGAAAAAATGAAGTGCTTGGAAGGCTAGCAGAGGTCTATCGAGATTTATGAGGTTCAAAAACCTGATCTTTATTTTTTTACTGACCATTTAGTTGATCATAGGGATATGCTGCATGTAATGTATCTTAACTTCAGCAAACATTCAATAAAATCTCTCATGAAATTATAGTAGAGAAGATGGCAAAATGAGGGCTAAACTATGCTGCCAATGGTATATTATTTATTTATTTATTTAT
>JAEANM010015679.1:0-13544 GCA_017656035.1 Myanophis thanlyinensis
ATTTTTTTTATTTTATTTTTTTATTTTTTTTTTCGATTTTTTTTTTCGATTGTCCTCTTTTTTGGAAATCAAAATATGGTCACCCTAATATAAACAAACGTGTATATCATCAATATCTCAAGTGACTGTTAGAAATCTATTTAATGTTGCTTTGCTGAGCAGGTGCAAGACTTTAAATTTTAAGTGTATTGCCTAAATATTAATGCCTGAACAAACAACCAAATCCATATGCGAACCCAAACACCACTGACAATCTACAATATTTCAATATATAATTATATTTATGTGTTATTCGTTTTTTATAAAGCATTAGTGGGAGACATTTAAACCTCAGATTCAGTAGCATGGAATGGATTCTGGCTCCTTCTATAGATTGTACTTTGTCCTGTGAATGTTTCTTTCCAGCCATTTCTCTTCTCTAGTATAAGACTAGACAAAAACAGCATTGAGAAGCAATTTTGAAGAAAAACCAGAGGTTGAAGAAAGAGTCAATACATTTCCCATCTATGCATGCTGTGCCTTAATGAAACTGAAATGGATACTAAGTGTTTGGTATAAAAAAAATATGCTGCTAAATAATTTGGTTTGACACTGAAAGCTAAACATTTGCAGCTCTGTTGGATATAGTCAGTTTCAGGTTGGTCCTTCAGTCATATTATATGCAGAATGATCCTGAGATACTGAAGAAAGCATAATAAAATTTTTGAAAAAAGTAATATATCTGAAATATAATAAACTAGAACTAGGAGTCACTGTTAAAAGAAAGCAGTATTTATTTATTTTTTCATGACCTATAGGAGTGGTGGCAAATCTTTTTGGCATCGCGTGCCGAATATGAGCTCTTCTGCGGGTATGCGATTTGCGCACATGTGTGTCTTTTGCACATGTGCAATTCGTGCATGCTCATTTTTCATGCATGTGTATGCAGCAGACCCACATGCATGCACAGTCTCGCATGAGTCTTGTGCACATGCAAAATTGTGCTGCAGTCTGCGCACATGCACAGTTGTGCAAGGAGTCTTATACACATGCACAGTCATGCAGGAGTTGCACATACACGTATATGCACAGTTGGTGAGTTGGAGCAATAGCTGGCATGCCAGCAGAGATGGCTCTGTGTGTCAACTGGAGCACTCGTGCCATAGGTTCGCCATCACGGACCTATAGTATGGAGATTTTCAGTCATCCAGGTGATAGTAGTTTTACACAGTAGAAGTAAAATACTCAAAAGCTAAGTTGCTGTTTTATACAGGCCTTAGCTTTTTGGGCAGGGCTTAAAGTCATTTTTCATAGTATGTGAAAGAGAAAACTGCTTTGGGGATATTTGAATTTGTCCTGTTTCTCCATCGTTACCACTTATCAAATAAATGCCTAAAGCCATCCTTCTATCAAATAGCTTTGATATCACCCTCTGCTTTTCAAACATTGGAACACTTCCAAAATTTATTTTATTGGTTGACCTTTACTTAAAGAGCTACATGTGCTTTTACCACAAATGTTGTTTTTATGCATACAATTACTATATACAAAGGCTATTGATCCCATATTTTTGCAATACATTGTATGAGCTTTAAATAATACAGAAATCTTTCTCTAAGATATTCAGATGGAATGCCACATGAAATGTATTGAGGCTGAGGCAAGCATGATGTTAAACCTGGCTTCAGTATTCTAGTTAGACTGAGAATGAAACTGGGGATGTCCCGGCACACAAATATTTTTTAAGGCAGAATCCTTTTAAATCTAAATAATGTGCATTTATTTTCTTGGATATTGTAATTATTTTCTTTTTCTTTTCCCCAATCAAAGGTTTGGACATCTAAATGTGGCTCGCATCTTACTGGAAAATGGTGCTGACCTTAATGCACAGAATAAATTGGGAGCCAGTGTACTCACCATAGCATCACGGGGCGGCCATATCAGTGTGATTAAGCTGCTGCTGGAATCTGGTGCTTATGTTGATAATTATGATCATTTGAGTGTTAGTTTGGACAGCAATAAAGAGGAAATGCCAGCTGTCACTCCCCTCATGACGGCTGTCCAACATGGGCATGAAGCAGTAGTCCATCTTCTATTGGACTGGGGAGCTGATTGTAATTACTCAGTGAAGACTATGGGCTGGACTCCCCTGATGTTGGCAGCTGTTAGTGGAAGAGTTAGTTTAGCCCAACAACTTATGAACAAAGGAGCCAATCCTGATCATCTGAATATTCTGCATAAAACACCATATGAAATATCTGTGGATTTCAAACATGAAGATGTAATGGATTATTTGGCATCTTTGACAACAGTTAGACCTCAGACAGGTATGAGCTGCTTTCACCATCTTCAGGTTTGGGTATAAAATTTTCTTAGCAAAGAAAATAGATTTGATGTATCTAATGGATAGTGAGCTAAGCCAAATCTACTGAGGCCTAAGATATATAACACATGAAATACTTAATTGTCACTGTTTTTTTTTACTTCAATGTAAATTCCCAGTCCAGATTTTTCTGTTTAGAAAAATTCTCCTTTATCATGTCAGATTTACAAAAAAAATCAATGTAATATTATTGTGTGCTTATACCCATAGTAACAAAACCTGCACTGTGCTGAATGATACATTTTAATGTGTCATTTGAGTTTATGCCTGGCATTAAATTGTAAATTATGACCAAAATATAATCCAAAATGCCCTGGAGGAGCAAAAAACAATCAAACCACACTGAAACTTAATGAAATGTATTTTGCTAAGTTAGGAGTTTTTAAAAACTTTTAATTATTGAATTTGTGTGTCATAGTATAATAAGCCAGAATCCAAAATAGACACATAATGGCTTAGCAAATGTGAAAACAGGACAATTCTAAAATGATGCTGTAGGTATAAAAGGCCTTTTGGATTAAACAGAGAAGCTACTCAATCCATATGTTTGCTGAGCTGTTCAGTAAATTGTGTACAGGTAGTCCTCACTTACCTATCACAATTGGGACCAGCAACCTGATCATTAAGCACTTCAATCCCTAAATGGAAAATCACTTCATAGGCTTATGACCTCACTTTCCCTTTAGTCATTAAGTGAAGTGACATGGTCACTAAAAAAAAGTGTGAGTACAACTAACAATTTACTAATTTGCCTTTGCATTAACTTTGTGCCAGCCCATGGGATGTTACAACAGTCATAAATCTGAAGATTAGTCACAAATGTTTTTTTTAGCATTGTTGTAACTTTGAATGATTACTGCATAAGGCAGCTGGTAAGCAAGGAATTTCCCCCAAATTACATTCTGGCGTTGCTGAGATGTGATGATCCTAGTTTAGAAATAAGCATATATTTGGGGTCCATGAGCACATTAAAAGTTTGAAAGCATATTATGGGCTTTTCACAAAATGACCCTTGTGGGACAGTTTGATTGTTTACAGAATGGCTGCCATTACAACTATTTACAAAAAGGAAAATTGAAGAGGGTGCTGTTTTCCATTCTCATAACATCTATATATTTTACTCACTATATCACACTGTTCAACTTTGCCTTTTTTGTGGGAAAATTAACTACTGTAGATTCAAAAAATACTGGCATGTATTTTCCTATCCATTTCATTTTCTAAGATATTAAACCAGATGATTTATTGAGATAATTCCATTGCTTTGCAGAATGTGAGTTTTATATTTACTATTATTTTGAAGTAAATAACTTAAATAATAATAATGTTAGCTGAACAGACTCAGTAGGTACAGAAGAAATATCTATTGGGTAAAGACTGTGTTGACTAATTCATAGTTCATGAATAATCCTCTTTTTATCTAGGTGAATATAAATATAGTTCAAAAGAATATTGAATTCATATTATATGCAATAACTTCCTTCCAAAATATAACAATTTAGAATACTGTATAAACATTTGTTTAAGTGATTCATTAATCTCATTGCATTTCTAACAACATCACAATCTATTCAATCCTTTTCTGTATAAATGCAATGGAATCCAGTAAATCTAAATATTTATTTGTTCAGTAAAACATAATCTAGGATTTGTTGAAATGTTGAATATCCCATTGCCTTGGCAAAATAGGAATCTATAATTATTTATTCCATTCAATTATTTAAATTTGCATATCACATTGATTCATGACCAATAGGAAATTATAAAGATTAATTACAGGAGTTTTTGTATCATATGGTTTAATAACCACTTGTGGATTAGATTATTTTTGAGACAGAAAATGCCACGTGTGCAGACTAAGATATCAATCTGTGTAATTGTAAATCCTGTTTTCAATCATACTAGACAAATATTATTTCTCTTTTAAAGAAAAAGATAATCACTCATCTGTTTCACCTATTTATTGAACCAAAGTATAAATCTCAGCTTCCCTCTACATTTTCCATATAATCCCATTCCTTAGAAATAATATACAGTACTACAAATTTTATGACTATGTAAGAGTAAGTAGAACATTTGAAATGTATTGTGTTTTAACTTCTAACAAACTAAAGAGGTAATCTATAAATATGCTAGAAGGGTCCCAGAAGAAAAATGTCCATTAAGGGGACATTTTTATAGTTAATTCTCTGCACCAAGCATAATGAATAGAACTAAGTACATTTTTTCTAGAGTTTTACTCTCAAATGCAAAGGAGGGCTTAGTTTTATTGCACTTATTAAAATTAAATTTAGTTGCCGTTTCCTGGACTTCTGTACAGTATAAGGAGAAAAAATGCCTTCAATTTAGTTTAGGCAGCACAATGTCTCACGCTTATGCTGTTTCAAATAAAATAAATGCATATATCAATTTTTGTTGCCAGATGACAAGGAAAAGTTGAAGGTATAGAAATAATATATTTATCTTTTCAGTGAAACTTTGTTTTGAACATAAATCTGACAGCAGGCTTCAGCTGCTTTCTATTCTGTCAGTTTGGGAGACGATTTCAAACTTTTCCCCAATAATACTACATTCTTTTTCTATATCATTGTTTATTCCATTGATATGGATTACACAATACATTTCAAATGGTTCTACTTACTATTACATAGTCATAAATTATTCCATTCCACTGGCTCCTAACTGAGGCCTTTTTATTCACATGAACGTTAACCAAAGGAAGATATTAAAGAAAGGAACCATTTTGCTTTTCTTGATGAATTCTTTTCAGACTTTATTGTTGTTCTTTGCTTACCAATGTATTTGGAGTCAGATGACCTGATAAATATGATTTATAAATGAATTTAATATTACTTCACACAGCTGTTAAGTTTTAAAAATTAATGGAAAAGATTCCGTGATATTTTTTTAGATTGCTAAAGGTTTTAAACATTGCATTCTAAGAGATATCAGTATTCTTTCTGTTTAAAGAAAGAACCCTACAGTACATTCCTTTCACAAAGCCAACAACTGCTATCTTAAGAGGCCAAGAGAGAAAGAAAGGGACTTTGGTATCTTCAACAGTCCTCAGGAATAAGCATCTTCATATTATACTATTCAATGTTTTCTTTGCTTTTGAGAAATTGAAATGCAAAGTGTTGAGAAAATCAGGTTATTTAAAATTCTGGTACTAATGTATTTTCTGTAGTGTTACTATAAGTGACACCTATCTGATATAAATATATCTCTTTCTTCTTTCATTAGATAAGCAGAAGAAACAACCTGATATCTTCCATGCTTTAAAAATGGGTAAGAGCTTTATAATTTTAATACATGTGGTTTTTAAGCTATGATCTGGCTCTGCAATTGCTTTAGAAGTATAATACCGGTTTGCAACCAAAGATTTTATCTTTATATGAACTTCGGTTAATGAGGTTTGGTAGCTTGTTATGTATAATTCTTTCTGTCCTTCTGTTCCATTAGTTTATTTCCCTTCTCTGTCTTCTAGTCTTCTGCTTTTTCCTCTTTCATATGAACTATTCAATTTTTCTGTTAAACCCATCTCTCTTTTTCTTTGGCTCTTACTCTTTTTAGATCTCTGTAACTTCTACCCTCTTTCCTAGGCTGTTCTGCCTTCCTATAGGATCTGAACGGGTCTACCAATGCCAGCAAGTGGACCTTAGGTTCAGAGTAGTCCATACTATCAGCATTCACTTTTTATCAAAATTCAGGGTTGATTCTTTACAAGCCCTCTTCTATTCAAACAGTAAGTTCTCAAATTGTGTGGGACCCCCCCCCCAATGTAAAGTTTAATATAGCTGTAGAAAATCAATTAATAGCAAATGAAAGAACTAAAATTAACAGTACATTTCCTTTTCAACATTTCAAGTTGGTGTTATTTTCTCTATAGGAAATTTTCAGTTGGTGAAAGAAATTATTGATGAAGACCCGGCACAGTCCAATGTCATTAATGATGATGGTGCTTCTCCCCTGATGATTGCAGCTGTTACTGGACAGATGCCCCTTATACAGTTACTTGTTTCAAGAAATGTAGACATTGACAAACAAGATAATGTCCATGGCTGGACAGCATTAATGCAAGCCACATATCATGGGTAAATACATTTATTTTGCTAGTGTGATTTTGGAGAGGTTTCCTTTTTTAAAAAAAAATACTATTGTCTTTTGATTGTCCCCTGCCAATTTCATGGAATGAAATTATAATCTCTTTATGATGGCAACCCAATTACATAAACATTTAGGATTAGTTTGGTTCCTACTTGTACTAAGCCATGATGATGGTTTATTCTATCATTAAATTGTGATCTAATGACATGTAAGTTAAGTTATTCTGTAACTAACAACTACAATGTCATATGTTTGTAATACTACATATTCTTCCTTTCTCCATGGGAGACTTTGTAGACAACATTGTTATTTATGCTACAATCTATGGGCAAGGCTATCTGATACCTTTATTTAGGGAATGTTTTTCTACCCCTTTTATAATAAAATTGTATTTATCAGACAAAACATACAAGGAAATTGTTCCTATTGTAGTGGTTCTTATTGTATGTATTTCTTTATTCAAATACACTAAACATAATAGCTGAGGCTTGTGATGACTGAATTTGTATGAAAATCACAAATCAGCCAGTTACTTTTCATCTAATTACCTATATGAATCCAGCCTGTATGGTTAGTTTTTGGGGTTGTGTGAAGCTTGAAAATTTAGTTAAATGAGAAAACCATGCTTCAGTTAATCAATGATAAATGTGTTGGGTGAATCAGCTACCAAGCTGTTTAGGCCAAATTAAAATGCATTGTATAAAACTGCAAGAATGCAGTGTAGAACCTTTGTTGATGCAGCTTTAAGTGATCTTGTAAATAGCAGTTACAGTATTATTTCTGGTAAGTAGAAACCATTTGATGGTGATTGACTGCAAATAGATACAGTAGTGCAAATTTTATCACTAGATACTGTAGATCGGGGTGTCAAACCTGCGGCCCACAGGCTGGATGCATCACATGCTGGCCATGCCCACATCCAATTTAGCGAACGGGAAAATAGTCTTGATACGTCACATGATGATGCTGTTATGACACAAGTTGACACACCTGATGTAGATCTATAGTCAAGAAAATTCTAATGATTTGTATAGATGAGGGCTACTGTAAGTTATAAACATCAGCTTGGACAAGCAAGCGATAGAATTATTCATGAGAATTGATTTGAAATGCAGACATAACACTAGGTACAGAGATTTTTAGTATAAGAACTAGGTACAGGTAGTCCTCAACTTACAACCACAATTGAGTCCAAACTTCCATTGCTAATCAAGACAGTTAAGTGAATTTATGGCCTGTCTTGCCATAGTTGTTAAGTGAATCACTGCAGTTGTTAAGTTAGTAATATGGTTGTTCTGGCATCCCCATTAACTTTGCTTGTCAGGAGATTGCAAAGGGGGAATCACATGACCCCAGGACACTGCAACCATCATAAATATGAACCAGTTGCCAAGCAGTTGAATTTTGATCACATGACTATGGGGATGCAGCAACAGTTTTAAGTATGAAAAACAGTCATAAGTCACTTTTCAGTGCCATTGTAACTTCAAATGGTCCCTAAATGAATGGTTTTAAATTGAGGATTACCTGTATAACGAACAGAAGTGAACAATGGTTTAAGAGAGATTAGAGGTAGGAAGAATTAATCTCTTTCTAGTAGCATTTTCTAAAATAATCTGTCTTTAATATATGTATGTAGCTTACATTCTGTTTTATTTAAAGAAATAAAGAAGTTGTTAAGTATTTATTAAATCAAGGAGCTGATGTCAACCTGCGTGCTAAAAATGGATATACAGCCTTTGACCTGATAATGCTGCTGAATGACCCAGGTACTTCTGTGTGCTTATCTTGTATATCATAGTCTTGCTACAGTTAGAGTAGAAATGCTTTACCAAATTGTGTGAATTTTGCAGATGCGGAACTTGTGCGGTTGTTGGCCTCCGCCTGCATGCAAGAAAAGAATAAGCAGAACAGCAAAGTAACTGCGCCCTTTTCCAGAAATAAGCAGTCCATAGGTATTCCTTTGTTGCCAGATGACAAACGAGGGTTGAAGGTATAGAAATAATATATTTACCTTTTCAGTGAATCTTTGTTTTGAACAGAAATCTGACAGCAGGCTTCAGCTGCTTTCTATTCTGTCAGTTTGGGGGACAATTTCAAACTTTTCCCCAATTTCAAACTTTATTCTTTTTCTATATCATTATTTATTCCATTGCCACTGGCTCCTAGCTAAGACCTTTTCATTCACATGAACTTAGCCAAAGGAAGGGATTAAAGGCAGGACAGAGGAATGTTTTCCAAGTTTCTGTAGATTGCTTAAAACTTAATTATTTATTTCAAATCAGTGTCCTAATTATCAGCCATAATTATATGTATAAGGAAAACAACACAGTTATATTTTATTTTCTAGTCATGGTGGAACAGAATGTCCAACAGATTTCGCAAATTAAAGATGACCCAAACCTTAAATCATGGATTTTCCATGAATCAATCTATACCTTTCCCAGAAGAATCAAAATCCCCATTTGACTGCACAATGAAGGCTGCACTACAAAATGATAATACTGTAAAGCATGATGCCACTACAGCTTGGGCAACAAAAAGCAAGTCTAATGGTAATAAATGTGAACTATTACAAGCATTTTGTGCATGTGTATATCTGTGTGTGCCCCTGTGCATAATCAAACAGATTTCAAGTTTAGATTAATGGGAGATTTGAAAATTCTTTTTAACAGATTTTGATGTACTTAATCAACTATGTAAAACATTTGAATGGGCATTCCACTAAGCATTTTAGCTTCTGCAAAGTTTGCAATTATTTCAAAGGTTGTCCAAACTTTTTTATGTCTACAGATGCATGGATAGCTATTACATCTAATTGGTCATGGAAATGTTTTCTGTGCACACAGGTGCATATACAAAAAAAAAATAGGAACAATTTTCAGTTGGGTAGTCTTTCCAGAGAACATGCTGCTTTAAAACTGCTATGGTGGGTGGTTCACTTGTATTAGCTTGAGATGCCCCTATCAAATATTTATGTAACCCCAATGTTTACATGAAAACCTGTTTTAAAAGTTGGGAATCATTAAGTTATTGAATAATCATAACAAAGTGACTAGCTTATAAACAATGGAAGCAGGTTGCCAGAAAATTCTTATTATCTGCTGCCATCCAGTCATAATTGTTGCCATAACTGGTTTTTGAAACTTAGATAAGATAACCTTAACCTAACAACTTGTCTTGAATTTAGAGTGAAAATACAATAATTTAGAAATAAAGATTGAAAGGTCTGTGAATGACTTAATAGTACATAATACTACATATAGCATGAGTCCCATTAGTTCCTTGTTTGGAGGATGTTGAAAATTCGATGTAAGATCAGGGGACATCTATAGTAACTATGTACTTTTACAACAGAGATGTAAACAATAGAGATGAAAAGAAAACTCCTGTATGTTTAGGACTATAGAAGATTCCTGTGTATATTTTTAATGTATAAATGAACACAGGAATTCATAGAATACAGTGAATTGTATTCTTAATTAAACTGAGTCATTATATTACTAGGAGAAATTGTGGTAGCATGTAATATATGCTACTTTTTTAAACAAAGATTATTTTGTAGGTTTACAATAGCACAATTAACAATTGGTATGGATATGTTTTCCCTTCAGTTATCCACACTGCCAAGGCTGGAAAAGATGATGATTTTCTGACCACGGTGGTAAGTCAGCTTATACAGCTACCATAACATACAGTATCAAATGTTGGCAGATTGATCAATAACTTTGTGAAAAAAAGGAACCACTAGCCCTGTTCAAGCATTCCCATTGTGTCTTCAGTTCAACTTATGAGGAACGATGAACAGCCCCTTCCTTCAAAGTATCAGGCCTTTGCCATGTGAGGAAACAAGGTGAGTCAGGTGACAAAATTGACTAGACAATGACACTTGGAACTCTATTGATGTAGACTATAATAACAGAACTTTGAAAGCCCATGGAGTTTCTCTGTCTCCATTTTATAGCCAAGAAAATATAGGTAGGATGTTTTCAATTTCTTTCTCACCCCTTCATCCCTATCAGATCTAAGCTAGTCTTTAGTAATTGCCCTGTGTTCCTTCTTCATTCTTCTCCATGCTTTTCTGTACCTAGTTGCAGGTAGTCTTTGCTTAGTTTAGTTGTTAACCAACAATTCAGTTGTTAAGTGCTTGCTAAGTGAAATCACAAACACATTTATGATGTTACCTCAGCTTTCCTTTCCTTTACAGTTACGGACTGTAGGTGTCTTAAATATAAGGATTGGTCACAAAATTATTTTTATTACTATCATAACTGCAAACAGTGACTAAATGAGGCAGTCTCTAAATGAGGACTACCAGTACACTGTTTATATATGTGAGGAACTGTGTCTATGTTTACAAATATATAATGGGTAGCCTAGCTCCAAAGCCAATAATGGTAGGTACCAGCTTACATGAAGGCCATTGTATATATCAGGAGGTTCCCTATTACTGTTAGTCATGATTTAATCATGGAGATTAACTCTACTTACAATCAATACAATAGGAAAGGGAGAAGAGGGATTGTTTATCATTCCTTGAATATTCAATTGGATATTAATATTCTATGTTAATATTAATATGTTAATAAAGGCCTTCACCCTGAAATGGATAGACAGTAGCTAAAATGATGGTGATTAACATATTGTTAGCATTTTATCAAAGGTAATAGTTTCTTCATATCTATTTATTCCAACAGTGAAATAGCAGTTACATCATTTGTTGAAGAGCCATATAAAATATATTCTTTTCTATAATTAGAGTAAGAAGCAATTGTATGCTGCAGATTGTTTGGAATGGAACAGTTAGTATGGTTTCCCAATGTATTTCCTTCATTATGCACTGTGATACTGTTAAGAAGAAACCTGGCTTATGGCTGCAAATCATGAGGAAAGAATGTTACTGTTCCTTGAATTAACATGGTCTAAATAAAAAATGGTTTTCTAGAGAGTCAGCTGGCCCTTTCTTTCTATCAATACACTAGAAATTGTTACAGAAATGTTCAATTAGGAAATGTCCTCAATAATTGCTCCAGCATGGGGAACTTAAATGGAAGGAGCTACAAAGGCATAATTGGAAGGCTTGGAATCTGTAATGACTGTAACTTGTATTTGGAGAAATCCAGTTCCCAATGCTGAATTTAATCAATATTGGATTAAACTATGTCTTCCAAATGATCATTGACTAAATGAATGTGAAATCATAAAAATGGATTATTTTTGTGTGCTTTGGTTTGCAGAAAAAACCTAGTTGAACTGGTAGATGTTACAGAGTATGTCTCTAATTGGTACATAGCTAATTTATTTTATACAGAAATGCATTATAAAATGAACTAAGTAAAATAGATACATAGAAAAATTATGAGAGTTAAAATTAGTAGCAATTTTTGTTTTTAATTACTGTTTAACTTAATATTATTGAATTCTGATCCATCCTAAACTTCCACCAAATAAATGGAAAAATGTAGTTCCAAATATGAAGGGCCACAGCCTACAGACAGACAAAAAAGAGAACATCTTTGTATCTATTAAATCTGTTGCAGAGATCTAAGGGTAAAGATCTTGTAGATGCTGTTAGTTAGAAGAGAAGAATACAAGGGTTTCTTGTACAGGTGATCTTCAACTTAAGATCATTTGTTTTAACAATGATTACAATGGCTTCAGAAAAAAAGATTTACAATCTGTCTTCAAACTAATGAGTTGAACAAATCCTGCAAATGTGTGATTGAAATTCAGGCAGTTGGCAAACTGTTCACATTTACGACTGCTTGCAATGTCCTGAAATCACATGTTCACAATTTGTGACTTTCCCAATCAGTTTCCACCAATTGGTGAAACCATATTTGCTTAATAATTTGCTTAACAACCATGGTAAAAATGGTCATAGAATTAGGTCTGGTCATGTGATGTTTAATGACTACATTGCTTACTAACCAAAGTTTCGGTCCTAGATTTCGGTCTTAGGTTGAAAACTATCTGATCAGAATTTCAGACATGCCACAGGAAGATGAATACAGAAGGAAATTAAATAAATAGCAATGTCCAAGCTTCACTAAGAAAAAATAAATGAAATGAAACAAAGTAGAATGCCTTGAAAAGAAAAAAAATTAGGAAACTCAATTTATCAAAGGTTACTTGGATCTTGAGCATTCAACTAAAAAAAATTGCTCCATAGAGAAAAAGTTGAGAATGGCTGAAAGATGAAAAAATTCAAATTCAAAATGAAGAGGTTTCTTTTGTTTGTTTTAATAAATATAATAAAGTTGAAAAGGTGATTAAACAGGCAGAGACTTGGAGCAGAAACCAGAGTAAACCAAAAGAATAAAATTTTCGTGTATGGAGCTATAATTGTTTTAAATTCGCGTGTCATTTAATTTTTTTATTTTCTATTTTACCCCTTTGATTCTCTCAAATTCTTCAATTTGATATTTAATTGTGGATTAGTGAATAACCTACTGGGCAAAAATTTCCACAGGTAGATATTGCTTATTGTAGAGTTTTGATGCAACTTTAGGCCTAATCAGGGATACAGAACTTGGCCTTATAGAATAATACTGCACATCAAATTGTTTTTGCTATATTGAACAAAGCCTTTTCAGCATAATCTCATCCTCCAAAGATAAACCTGCTTGACCTAGTATCTTGTTGAGTCTCCCTTTAAGCCAGGATCGTCACAATTAAATCAATGAAAAACATTTACTTTTTGGAAAAAAAACTGTTCAGCTTCACTTTTGTGTGATTCATTTATATTCAATGGTGCATGTAAATGCTATTTAGGAATTAATTATATTCTTACATCAGCACAGAACTTTTAAGAACTGGCCCCCTACTAAATTTACCCCCCAATGGGTTTTTAATTCGGATTTTTTAGTTTAGGGTTAGGGAGGGGGTTTTATGGTTGGGGGGTGGGGGGTCCTTTGTTTGAGGTTAAGGCCGGGCTGAGGGCTGGACACGTCAGGGAGGGTCGGGAGATTGGTGGTTCGCGTCAAGGAAGGGGGGAGTGTTCTGGGGGGGAGTGCACTGTATTGGCACAGTCGGTGGGAGGGGCAACTATGGTGGGTATAGGGGGCCATATCAA
>JAEANM010015680.1:0-13543 GCA_017656035.1 Myanophis thanlyinensis
TATTTTTTTCTCAAAAATTTTTTTGTAAGTCGAAATTTTTGTAACTAGAGGTCTTTGTAAGTAGAGGTACCACTGTATCTTCTTCTTTCAGGTTTGAAATGGAAAGATTTTGCTATTCCTTTTGGTAAATTAAAAATACCATTGCAAAACCAGGATTTGTTTGTGTCCAAGATTTCTATGCACATTTCCCAATATATGGAACTTTGCATATAATTTTCTCTAATGTATACTTTTAATGTAAATATATGTTTGTTCTACACAACATTTCCATACTTTTTTTTGACCAGGAAATTCAAGTTTCCAAAATATGCATATTTTGTATTGAATTTTGAGCAGAGAATAATAAGCACTGCTGGTTTCTTTTTGTGATTCATGCCAATTCAATTGCATTGAAATATATGGCAGATTTCTTTTATAACACTAACTGGATTATTATTTTATGTTGTTGGTCAAAGAAGAGAGGTCTCTAGATTTTTCTTTTATAATCACATATTTGCAGATATTTGCAGATGTTTTCAGCTTTCTTTTATATCTCTAACACATAATTTTCATATGAATGTTTCCCTGCACTTGAAGCATATATTATCAGTAACTCGTATCATTTTATGTTCATATTGAAGAAATATTAACCACATTGTAATCTGTTTAGAAACATATCAATGACTATCTTTTTAATACTAACTTTGAAGAAATACCATGTGCACATTTTTTAAAAAAAAGAAGATTTATATTGTATACAAGAATTTGCTTAATTGTATTTAATGCCTGATGTATGATATTATGATAGCCCTTTTTAATTCTTCTTTGGTTTGTTTGGGGAAGTTAGAAATTCGTTGCATTTAATTTGGCCAAGGAAGAGTCACCCACCAATCACGATGACAGAATTTACTGAAACATTAACAGAAAGTGACATGTACATAGCACAACACTCTCTTGTAGTCAGATCTTATTACAGATTCTGTTTTGTCTCGCTTCCATTTAATTATGATTTTGTATTGTACATCTGTAATTCCAAGCATAGTTTTCACAAAGAAATATATGCTTTTTTAAATGGCTCTAATTGGAATCCTGGTAAGTTGTCTCAACAAAGAGGCCAAGGACTGAATAAATATGGAGACTGAATTACTGTTTTGTACAGAGAAATGTTCCTTTTGATTAGAACTCCAGCAAGACACTTTTTGGGGACATCTCAAGGCAGACTAAGCTTGTGCTTTGGGAGGCACACAAGTATAAAGAATGCTTTCCAAGGTCAGGTGGCACAGTTCAGAAGTTCCCCTAGGTCTCTTATAAGTCCTTTGACTAAATAAACCCTTTCCAGACATTTTTATTCTATTAATTTATGCCTAAATGGATTCCTCACCAACATCACCTTCTTCATTAATACCGGATGCTATTAGATAGCATCCAGATTATTATTTATTTTAAAAAGTATTCATTGTAGGAAGTTATTGACAATCCAATTCAGTCTCGTGTGTGTGTGTGTGTGTATGCTTATGTATGCAGGTATCTCACATGTACAAATTTCTCTATGTGGGTAGGCCAGATGGAGAAAATGCAGCTTGGAGTGTTCATAAATGTGTGCAAGGTAGAAAGAATATGATCTGATGTTTTTCCTTTCTCTGATTTAATTTATTGCAGTGTGCACTCTAGAATAGTTAGATACTAGAGGCAAATTGCTTATGCAGTATATAACTTTGTATCTTTGCACAGTACTTGTTAGCAATAGCACTTAGACTTATATACCACATTTCTTTGCAGCACTCTCTAAGTGGTTTATAGAATCAGCATATTTCCCCCATCTGGGACCTCATTTTACTGACCTTGGAAGAATGGAAGACTGAATCAACCTTGAGCCAGTGGGAATCAAACTCCTGGAGTGAGCAGTGAGTTAGCCTGCAAAGCTGCATTCTAACCACTGTACCACCACTACCTACCATGGTTAGTAACAATAATGTGAATTAGCATGCAATAGATTTGTATCCCCTCCAGTTTCATTTCTTTCAATACAAAAGCAATGGGATTAAACAACAGCAACAATGAATAAAATCAAAGCTATCTATTAAGAGAAAATCACTCTTGTTCAACTGGCAAACCTGGATAAGTAGTTAATTGTGTAAGTGAAGTGTAACTTGTTTTAGATGGGGCCAGTTTTTTATCTATTTTCATTAGATATATAATGAAAAGTCAGAGTTATCTTGTGATTTGTCTGATTTCTGAAATGTCAGTCTTCTAAAATGTGTCTCTTCTGTCGCATAATTGACAGGCAATGACTTGATGCTGGTAAAATATCATGAGATATCTATGCTGAAAATCCAACCAGTCTGAGTGATAAAAAGTATTTTTAAGCCTGTTTATCTGAGAATTATGATGTGTCAGGAACCTACCATTCATCATTTCTGAAGAACAGAGTTTGTTGCGATTTTCCTTGCTTATAATTCATATACCCTTCTGTTATCCTGGCACTAATAATGAGGTCAGTATATTGTCCAATTTTAAATATTGTGATAAAAAGAAATAAATAAGAGAAGGTTGTGATGGATTCTGGGGGCTCATGTAATTGTGATTGAATTCTGAAATCTCATGTTTCTATCACATTTAAACCAATGAAGCATTTTTTTAAAAAAGGAAGTAACTCCTTGTGAGCTTCAAGTTCATTCACAAGCATCAGCTTGAACCAACACACTATATTCTCTAAACTCTGGTGCTTTAGTCTAAGAATAAATATTAATAATGATTTTCATTCAGGGATCAGACAAAGGAAAAATGTAGTGCTCTTTGATATCTCTGTTCAAGGAAAGTTAAGACTTGAGGACACTTTAGCCATTCAAGGAAGATACATAGTTAACACATTCCAGTAACATGTTCTCCCTACTAAGGCATTTTAAGAAATAAAACAAAAAATATATATAATTCCCTCTATCAAAAATGTGAACATGGAAGGGATATTTTTGCTGTGTGCAAGCTGAATAAAGTTAATGAGGCATCCAACTTTGCAAAAGGAGCGTTGCCTATAAATAAATCCCATCTGATTGGGATATATTCGTTTTCTGATAGTGCTGTATAGCCAACAGCTGCTTGAATAGACTACAGTATATACCCCTTTTCCAGTACTTGCCCATCATTTAAGTTTTATACGAGAAAATACAGCTCTATTTTCCCATAGTTTTTAGAGGAAAATCTTAATGTGGCTAACTAATTATCTCAAGTAGTTCTGTTGGAAGTAACTATCCCTATGGAAAGCAACTGTGAAACTCAGAAAGAAGTTCTATTCCAGTTTCTGTATTACTTTGTTTCCATACATGTTCAAGTCTTGGCAATGTTTGTATTGATTATGTATTCTGGGAGCTGCAGTGTGAACAAATCTGAGGATTGCCAGATTGTTGAATATTAGGTTTAATCTAGAATCAACATATTACACTCAATATAATAGGATTGTTTTGATAAGTAGATTGTACTTTATGCGTAGTAAAACCAGAAGAGACAGGAATGAAATGAGATTGACAAAGAAGACCAAAAATGTCTTCATGGCTGGACAGAATTGATAATAAATGTAATGAAGAGAAGGCAAAGCATTAACTGTAAATGAACATGATAAAAAATGTTGAGACTTTGGAAAAAGTGCAAAGAAGGGCAACTAAGATGATTAAGGGCCTGGAGACAAAAACATATGAAGAACAGTTGCAGGAATTGGGTATGGCCAGTATAGAGAAAAGGACTAGGGGTGACATGATAGTAGTATTCCAGTATTTGAGGGGCTGCCACAAAAGGAGGGGTCAGCTTATTTTCCAAAGCACCAGAAGTAAAGACAAGAAATAATGGATGGAAACTAATCAAGGAGTGAAGCAATCTGGAATTAAGAAGGAACGTCCAAACAATGAGGACAATTAACCAGTGAAACAGCTTACCTTTATAAATTATAGGTGCTACATCACTGGAGATTTTTAAAATAAGATTGGATAGCCATCTGTCTGAAACGGTCTAGGGTGTCTTGCTTGAGAAGGGGATTGGACTAGATGAGCTCCAAGGTCCATTCCAGCTCTATTTTATTGATTGAAACTAATCATAGTTTTGCAAGAATGGAAAGATGTGGAGAGGTTGAATGTGATCTTTTCAGTTGCTTGTTTGTTTTTTTGTTTTTGGTGTTGGTATTGGATTATTTCATTTGTTTACCTTTCTTTGCTTCTATTTCATTTTTTTTTTGCTTTCTGTATTATGTTACTTATCTTAAAATGGAACAATATGATGGGAATGTAAATATGCTGAATTGCATAGTTATTGTTTATCCCTTCTGCATTAATATGTTTCTGTAAGATAAAGATAAAGGTTCCCCTCGCACATACATGCTAGTCATTTTCGACTCTAGGGAAGAAAGTATGTGCTCATCTCTATTTCTAAGCCGAAGAGCCAGCGCTGTCTGCTGATGATTCCGTAGTCATGTGGCTGGCATGACAAAATGCCAAAGGTGCATGGAATGCTGTTACCTTCCCACCAAGGTGGTCCCTATTTTTTTACTTGCATTTTTACATGCTTTTAAACTGCTAGGTTGGCAGAAGCTGAGGCAAGTAATGGGAGCTCACTCCATTATGCAGTGCTAGGGATTCAAACTTCCAACCTTTCTAATCAACAAACTCAGTGTCTTTGCCACTGAGCCCCCATGCCCCCATGTTTCTGTACTCTATTGCTATTTATAAGCAACCTAGTGGATTTAACAATTATTACTTAATTTATTATGTTTCTTGAGAATATAAAATTTCCACAGGTTTCATCAATCTTAGAAAATCAAAGTAATAGCACATCTTGAGGGTTTTTATAATATGGTTCATCTTATGACCCCCAGAATATTGTTTCAGCAGCCAGATAATGGTGTTTTCAGTCTATTTTCTGCTCACATGCAAAAGATAGAACAAGCCACTTTGAAGTTAACTTCCACTTCCAATATTCTATTTGCAATACTGCTATTGCTGTTATTTAATACTTATAAAGTTCCAACTTTTAGTAGAATGCTGAACTGATGTTTAATGATGACAACCTCTTTTTTGCAGGATAAAATCTAATAAATATTTTCATTGGATTACATTGTCATTTTCTATTGCTGTTCTCCTGTTTCAGGTTTCATTTTTAAGTTGTGAGTGGAATGGGTATTTTTTTTAATTGCTATACTTTTTATTATTGCTGTTGTCATGCCACGATTAACAGCAACAGATCTTTCCAGCAATATACAGTATCTGCCATTTTTGGCAACACCTTTTTTTTTGTCTTTAACCTTTCTCATTCCAAAGTGAAATTTGTTGTTAGAAGAAAAATCGAGTGCATCAATAGAAAGCAACAGTGTGAGTAAAGGAGCAAGTATGTTTTGACTGGCAGCTTTCTATTTGGCTGCCTTTTGTGAGGGGAGGGAGACGTGCAAGGGAAAAGCAACATATTCCCAGCTGCAGACAATGCTCTACAGATTAGGTTTGCACAATTCATTCAGCACCAAGCAAGACATGCACCAGAAAGTTATCCTGTCAGAATGCCACAGCTAATATGTGCATTTAAGTTGCTTTTAATTATCATAATTTGCATATCGTTTCCCTGAGCATGGCAGATGTACAACTCCATGTCAAACATGATACTGTTATTTTGCAATATTCTGAAGGCGCCGTTCTTGAAAACAGTATTTTGGTTTAAAAGTCTCATTGTTTTCAAAATTGTAAATACACCTAGACTGGATTAAAGACCACTTATATACATGCCCTGGAGACCCTGATGGTGATATTGTGTTCTTTGATCATCCTTCCCAGGAACATTGCTCTGGCTTTGATGAGGTAGCATAGGAAGATTTGGGGTGTGTGTGTGTGTTTATAATAAGGTTTGATTTTGATGGCACATTTGGCATTCTGTATTGTGTCAGTGAATTTTGTATTTATCATAGTTGATGTTTTGTGGTAAATGTATGTCTGCATATTCTAGCTTCCATAGAATAACATGAAAAAGCTTAAAGAGGACATTGGTTGAACCTGTGATATACTGGTCAAAATACATCATAATCACTGGCAAAATGCTGCATATTATTTAATTAGGATTTGCTAGGACTCTTATGAACTTCTTTATCTTACTAAGAAGCATCATGGGATAGCATCCACTGATGAAAACCAAGATGGGTGGCAGAGATCAATACAGGTAGTCCTCAGCTTACAATCACAACAGAACCCAGAATTTATGTTGCTAAGTGAGAAATTTGTTAAGTGAGTTTTAACTCATTTTCAAACTATTCTTGCCACATTTGTTAACTGAATCGCTGCAGTTGTTAAGTTAGTAACACAGTTGTTAAGTGAATCTGGCTTCACCTTTGGCTTTGCTTGTCAGAAGATCAAAAAAGGGGATTGTATGACCCAAGGACACTGCAACAGTCATAAATATGAATCAGTTGTCAAGCATCCAATTGTAAATTGTGACCATATGGATGCTGCAAGTGGACAAAATGGTCATAAGTCACTTTTCCACTGCTGTTGTAATTTTGAATGGTCACTAAACGAACTGTTGTTGTAAGTCTACCTGTATCTGTGTGAGAGAAATAGCAAAGAGCATGGATTAGTAGAAGATATGAGATAAAGAAAAAAAATGATATGTCTTGTGTTTGTAAACTGAAGATAAGGAGTAATGTAGAAAATAGATGAACCAAATGAGTTTTAGAAAAAAATAGACAGTATTCTAAGTGAATGTTATTAAAGGAGGAAAAGGTCCATTTGCCTTTAACTCATGGCAACAAAAATATGTGAGAGAATAACTTGTCCCATTTATGCCATTTTATAAGCAATATGTGCCTGAAGATTCTTCTGTACAATACCAAAAGGACTTAAAATTGGATGGAAAAAGACTTTTAATCTAAGCAGGGAATGGATGCTGTTGGATTATATAAGCAGTTTGGAGTAGATCATCTATCCTTTCTCTGTGTGAGAGGCACAAAAGATACTTTCTGGGTTGTACCACTTGATAGTCAAAGATATGAAATTGTTCTGGCTCCTTGTCCCCAACAAGAGAAGGTAGTGGGCTGTGTGTATGATGGATGAGTGGGTGATGGCAATTGACTAACTGAAATCAAAAATTCCATAATGCAAATCAGAAGCAATCCATAGAAATCATTTGGTTGTTAAGTAGGTTTGGATAGACCCCTGTGAGATGGGTTTCATGGGTTAGTGTTGTGGAGGAAAATGAGACAGATACAATGGTGATGGGCAGAGAGAGATACGTGAAAGAGGGCTGCTCATGGGGAAGGCAATCTTGATGTTTCAGCCTACAAGACATTTCTTCTGTGTCCATTTGGTTTCTGGCTGCTGCTACTGAAAGCTAGGTTGATCTTCATTGTTAATACTGTTAATACCGTGTTACTGTATTACTATTTATTTGCTAGCTGCTCAAAGTCACCATGTTGAGATATGTAACCACATGAATTATTTCACTAAATAAATATGTAAATAAATTTATTCTTGCCCCATTTGGCATGGGCCCGTTGTATGTTTTTAAGTCCTCTAAGCATTCTATGTTGTTTTACATCAGCTTTCTTTATTTTAATTGTAGCAAGTCAGTGCTTTGAATATATATATTATTTTTTGAATATATGACTTAAATGTAAGCCATATGCCTATATAAGAAAAAAGTGAATGTAAATATGAATATATATTTAAAAGCATGTTTGATTTGCTTGCTTATGATGAAATATAAAGTGAAGGATATAAGGGTGATGATAGGCTCTGAATGTGGGACAAAGCATTTCTTGATAGCGCAAAGAATAAATCATG
Source organism: Myanophis thanlyinensis (assembly GCA_017656035.1). Classification (NCBI taxonomy): domain Eukaryota; kingdom Metazoa; phylum Chordata; class Lepidosauria; order Squamata; family Homalopsidae; genus Myanophis; species Myanophis thanlyinensis. The sequence goes on from JAEANM010015680.1 coordinate 7,782, forward strand.
AAAAAATGGATAAAAGATCAGTGATCGATAAGGATGAAAAATGGACATGAAAGAAATGAAAATGGAGCAATGCAGGACAAGAAAGTTCATCTTTGATTCCAACAGAATAAATAGCTATAGCACTTAGACTAATACACCAGTTCACAGTGCTTTATAGCCCTCGCTATGTGGTTTGCAGAGTAAGCATATTGCCCCCAACAGTCTGGATCCTCAGTTTACCAACCTTGGAAGGATAGAAAGCTGAGTCATCCTTGAGGCTGGTGAGATTCAAACTTCAAAATTGTAGTCAGCCGGCAGTCAGCAGAAGTAGCCTGCAGTATTGCATTCTAACCACTGTGTCACTGAGGCATTAATATGAGGAAGTAGGATGTGGCAGCTTCTTGGAACAGATTGAAAGAGTTATGTTTCAGGGTAATAGTAGTATGAGGAGTCTGCTAATGGGAAGTGTAGAAAATGCTGATTGTTAGAAAGATGAAGTGAAAGAGTCTGTGGATAAGAGGAAAAAAGAATAGGAACTGATTGACGAAGAAATGAGGAGAGAGAAAATTACTATATAATACAAGAGAACAGAGTAAAAAAATGTAGACCCAGAAATCCAGGGACAGTTAAGTTTTTAAAAAGCAAATTAAAAAAAAGTAGATGGAAAAATTCCAACAGAATAAACAAAATAGGAAAGAAAATTGATGAAATTGTTTTGGATGAAATTGGTGAAAGAATGCTGGAATACATCCTTTATGAATCTGTGGTGAGATTGAAATATTAACAGTGGTAGTGTCCAGGAAACATGTGAGGAAAAGGAAGTCATAAATATCATCAGAATTTTTAAAAATAGTAATACTGCAGGTATAGATGAGAAATAGTTAAATGTGGATGTGGTTTCATTATGGAATGGCTCAGCAACCTGTTTAATGTATTTCTGATTCTATGGTTGAGGATTGAGAGTCTGCTATAGTTGATTCCTTATACATATACATAAATAAAAGTGAAGAAAAGTTACTTGCAAAAACTACAGTGAGCTTCATTGGTTAATTTTTCCTGGGAAAGTGTTTTGGCTTCTAACTGAGAGGACAAAAGCGGCGACAATCTGGACTCTGTATTATTTGGAGGCTACAAGGTAGAACTATGGCAATTTGTGTGACAGAGATCTGCTCCTCAGTAACTTATTAGAGATAGAAAAATGTTGGAAGAAAGTTTATTCTAGCTTTGTTAATTTAGAAAAATGATGATCAAGGCCTGAATAGACCTGAGTTATGGACTATTTTATATGAATATGGTCTTGAACATTTACTGTGGAATGAGATAAGAGTAGACAGTGATGAAATCAATGCATACTTGAAAATAACAGGAATAGTTAACACACAGTTCAGAATTAGACAGGAAGAAAAAAGGATGTGTAATTTTCCCTTGTTTGTTTAATGAGCTTCTGGACAATATATAATAAATTCTTTTTCTGGCATGCTGATTGTTGATATGGTCATACAGCATGTACACTTTTGCATGGAGACCATGTAATCTTGTTGTATAAGAATTCAAAGGATTTTCAGTGAATGCTAAATGGATTGAATAATAGATTGAGAAGTATGCTTTTTAAAATCAATGTATTAAAATCAGTTTTGTGTTTAACAAAAAAATGGAGTGAACAGTTATAAGTTATGCATAAAAAGAAGTGGATGATTTTGTATACCTTAGATGAATGTTGATTAAAGATGGGACAATACACAAATTTTAACATAGATAATGAACAGAATGTTTTTTTTTTGAGAAATGATTGCTTATTGTTGTTACTACTGCTGCTACTACATTACTATTACTACTACTTATTTCATTTGAATGTAAATGAAAATGGTTGGGTATATTATATAACATGTTATATAAATGGGAGTGTTAGATATGTCAGAGAAAACATAAAATAAATTTGATTGCATAGGAAAAAGTGGCATGAGTGGTAAAACAAAAAGAGATAGGGTTGAACAAATGTAATTATTGAATATTGAATGAATGTACTGAATAAAAAATACTGCATTGAGGGGTATTGCAATATTTCTATAATATTGGGTAACTTCATTTTGAATGGCCTTATGGCAATTTCCAAATATCTGTATCTGTAGTTCTTGAATGATGAAATGGAGCAAGACTAGGGGAAAAAATAACACCCATCAATTTACATATTATGACTCATTGTTATAATGCATCATTTGTCATATGTTTCATTAGAGCAGTGATGGTGAACATTTGGGCTTGATATGTCAAAAATTCAGAAAATGCAATTCTTTACAAATTTATTTATTCATTTATTATTCATTATTCATTTATTTAAAAAAGTACAGCCCAGTGTTGTGTGTTATCCCCAGGATCTGCCAGGCACTGCTTACTTTCAGGTGTTGTTGTCTTTTTTATTGACAAACCCACGTGGAACTATCTGAGACAGCTCTGGGTCACACAATGTTTTAGTTCTTGAAGTGGTTTTGAGAATGCTTTTCTGTTGCTTCTGCAGCCTTCAGAAACCATGTGAAAGCCGACCCCGTTACTGTGTGAGACCATGCAAGACCATGGCCCTTTTGTACAACTTTCAGAGAGTCTGGAGGCTGCATGGGGCTCCACCCCATTCTCCTGCAGCCTCTAAAAATCACTAGTCAATGGGGTATATTTTTGAGAATAGTGTTGGTGAAGACTGGTGTGTCACCCAAAACATCATGATGTGGCACCTTTGATGCACGTGTCATAGGTTCATCCTCATCTTAGAGTCTCTAAACATGTGTTGCTATCTATATATCTGTCCCATGCAGATTCTACAGCAAACACATAATTGGTGGTTCAGTGGTTAGAACACAGTACTGCAGGTTATATTTGCTGACTACTGGCTACCAGCAGTTTGGCAGTTTGATTCTTCACAGGTTCAAGGTTGATTCAGCATTCCATCCTTCTGAGGTTGATAAAATTAGGAGCCAGATTGTTGGGGGCAATATGCTGACTCTGTAAACTGCTTAAAAAGGGCTGTAAAGCTCTGATGTTGTGGAATATAAATTGAAGTGCTATTGCTATTTTCCATAATAAACCATTCTTATTTTAACCCCAAGGGGCAAAATGGATGCCTTAAGTCCACCAGATAAGACATTAATTTAAGACACTGATTTAATTCTTTAAAACTTCTGAAACTGTCTTCCAAAAGAGGGACAGTGTCTGCCTATTTTTCAAGTGCAGATCTTGAGTTGTCAGACGATAACTTCTGTGCCCATCAATCATGAGGTTGCATCCCCTTTCTTATGGTTGTGATGGTAATTTGCAGCAACTGATGACAATGATTAGTTTCTTATTTAATTTAGGAATGAAATAAATCCCCATGGTTATCTGGACATTAAAAGTGTGGTTCAATGAAAGTCTGCCTGAAATCTTCCTTTGAATTTTGCACACTGTCCCTGCCGTCTCTGCAGATTTATTTCATAGCTCAGTACAGGCACTTATTCCATTGTCTAATTTCTTGTCCTAACAGAACAAAATATATTTTCAAGAAGACTGGGAAGCTATGGAAATGTGGTTCAAAATACCGTACACTTTAATTAAAGACACATTTTTGAAGACCATTCATTTCAAGTTGTTTCAGCATTTTCCTAAATAGCCTGTTCTTCTGAATTGAGGCCAAGAAAGCAATTACTTTGTCAGCCTCTATATTCATAGATATGACTTTTTAGGCAATCTGTAGATGCAGGTTTACTGACAGAATTATGAAAAGCCTTGGAAGAGATTCTGCAAACATTTCAAAATAGCTTTTCAAGAGCCACAACAAGATGAAAGTAACAGCAAGACAGATTCAAAGTACTTTGTTGAATATTCATTATTATACATTACTATCTGTCTAGCTATTTTATATAGAAAGGGCCTTATGCTGCTGAACAGTACCTGAGTTTTATTTGATTCTGGCAAGCAAACAACTTTTCCAGGCAATTTATAATATTGATTCTCATATACAGTAATTAAAATTCTCTCTAGCACTATCCCAATATAGATTTGGAATGCATTTGAAAACATCTCCATTCCTTCATTTCTTCATAACAGCTTTCCAAAACTCTTACTCATTTCATAGTTCTTGTTGGAATGATGTAGTTAGTACATTCACATTCTGGCTATATCTAGAACCAGGTATTCCACATTTAAAATAATGGATTTATTAATAACAATAATAACACCGAGCTTTTGGGCAACTTGTTTGGCAAGTCAGATATACAGTAGTTTCCAGAGTCTTCTATGGGTCACCAAGGCCATTTTCCCAATAGAGATTTACAAAATCTTCCAATATTATCCAGACATCAATGAGCCAGTATAAACATTTACTTATTAACAATTCTGTGATAACTAGAAGATGCCTTGAGTCACTAATGGAAACTTGCTTAAATCTGTCATTCTGAAGCAGCAGCATAGTTTGCTATTGTCTCTCTGGCCATGTTCTCCAAAACAGCTTCTCACCTTTACCGGGATTAGAGTTATTTATTTTTTCCAACTGAATGGAATGTGGGATATTGGAAAGAATAGAGTGGGAACAAATTTGTTATGGCAGGAGAAACTAAAAAAAAAAAGATAGAGATAGGCCAGATCTAGTTAGGGGTTGTGGAGGGGAAAAAAAAATCCATAAAAAAAATTCCCAATATATTCCTACACTATAGCAAGAGATACAGTAGCAGTTTGCAATTTCATTGTTTCATCTTAAGCTTCCTTTCTCTTTCTTCTAAGTCATCTGATCTGCAATAGGGTATTCTCCCCACCCAGGAATTTGAATGAATTCCAGAAACCATGCTCTGCATGCTTTCCCTACCTCTTTCCCTTTTTGTTTTATAGTTTTTCCTTTGTAGTCACCATGTCCAGAGCCAGTTTTTGAATGTGGTGTTTTGGATGCCACACAAAATTTAATGTGGCCCTCAGCCCTTGGATTGTTTCCCTCTTCTGGTTCAGGGTAAAATATTATAGTCTACATCACTTTTGCTATTCAGTATGTTCACAATTCTTTCTTCCACATCCATTTGTGTACCTTCTCAGAATATGTGTAAATAATAATCTTCATAATAATGGGAGTTTCTCCAGCTGATGAGACAAGCTGCAGTCCAGATACAAGAAGCAGCCAATTCATTTACTATGGAGACTTTGATAGGAAAAACTAGAGGGAGAACACAGACACTGCTCCATTCTGCTTTCATAAACAGCTCCTTTGGCATATAGCCCTTGAGACCATCTCTCTTCTAAGCACATAAAGCGAACTGGTCATTGCTAAAAGAAAAACACTGACAAATGCAGACATACAAAATAGGTTTCAAGGAATCAACAACCTTGCTTGATCCTACTATTTGCTCACATTCTCTTGATGTCTTCTAAATCCTTATCCATTTACAGCTGCAATCTGAAGGTATAATAAGATATTGACTCTTATATGGGCAATAAAACAGATAATCAAATTCACAAGGGATGAGTTGTTAGGCTTTTTCCAGCACCACCAATATGTATTAATCCTCATCGCTGTTTTCCAGAAATGAGGTGACAGAAATAAATCAATTTCATATTTTGGCTCTATTAATGAGCTTCTGGAGTGGGGTGCTTTCCATTCAGCACCTGGAAAAAAAACGCCACTGGCATCTTTTTACTTTAAAGATGTTAGGTTTGCTGCTGGCTAAATATATACACCAAAGTTTTGAAATCATCAGTGCACAGCCAGCTGAGAAGTAAGAAAACAAATTCGGATTCTGACCTGAACTTCACAGACCAATTATCTACTTGGA
>JAEANM010015682.1:0-13542 GCA_017656035.1 Myanophis thanlyinensis
TTGATTTTAACTGTATTCTGTATTTCTATTATGTTTTTATTGGCTGTAAACTGCCCCGAGTCCTGAGGGAGAGGGGCTGGTATATACATTAAATTAACTAAATAAAATAAATAAATAAATTTGGCACTATTTCCATGGAGCCCTGTGGAGATGTGTCATATCGCCATGACATCAGCCACTCCCTGTCTACTGAACATTCAGAATCTTTACTGAATGTTGATGATAAAATATATGCCTCAATAATAGCAAAGAGACTAAAAAGATTTTTAAATGAATTTATATAGCCAGACCAAAATGGCTTTCTACCTAAGAGACAGATTAAAAATATGAGAATGATTTTAAACACATTGGGATACTATGAAACACCTCCTGGAAAACAAATGGTGTTGATATATTTAGATGCTCAGAAAGCATTTGATAACATAAACTGGCAATTTATGTTGTCACAACATAAAGTAATGGTTTTTGCTTTTATTGTCCTATTTATTTAGCTATATAACATCAAGCAACTTTCTTTTTATTTACGCTTATTCATTATCCGGAGTTAAAGGACAGAGCATATAAGTCCCTTTTTCAAAAATCTGAAAAATCAACAAATTAGTATTTTGTCCAAGAAAAGCATGTGTTCTATGTTTGGCTGTAATCTGTATGGATGACTTTCTCAAACCTTCCAGTATCCATTATTCAGAGATTTTTCAAAATATTATCCATAAATGGATAGGACACTCTAGTCTAATATATATAAGAAAACTGTAAATATTCTGGATAAATTCAAACTATTCTCTACAAGTAAATACAGTACATCAGAAACAACTCAGAATCGTTTAAAAAATGTATAGGATACAAAATTCACCCAGAGAGCTCTACAAAACTTATGAACACCAATTAGCAGTCAGAAGACATGGTGAAAAATCCTTAATTGCACAACACATAGATAGACTTCACTATAGTTTCAATCAGGAAATGTGATCTTCCTAGACCAAGCTAAGTCCCAAAATTCTAGAGAACTCCTGGAAGCCTGGAACTCAGACTAATCAGCTATGAAGAGGCACAGAGAGATAAACAATATCTACATACCATTCAAAAAAGAAAATCAGAAAGCCAAAAATGGAAAGCAAAGGACTAAAACACCTTCTTGCTAACAATCAACATCCAGATAAGTAGAGATTAACATCAGGATGGACAGTAGACCAATGATCATGCAGTTAACAATACCCCAATTAAGGAACTACCAACTCAGACAAACAATCAAACAGTAAACAATAGCATAATCAAGGAACCATCAAGAACACAACCCATCAAAACAGACATGGAAAGCCACTTGTATATAAAGAAAGAGCAAACCTCTCTTCTAACATTGATAATATTACCTAGTTGGGAACAAAACATTGGAAAGAAAACAATCAAACTCAGAGAGCACAAAGACTCCATAGACTTTATTTTCTTCTAAATTTATTTCATAGTCTTAGCCCAAGTTGTGCAACATTTTTTAGGTGACCTAACTTTCTTCAAGGTTGCCTCCAGTTCAGATAGTCAGATAAGAATACACCTTATCCCCCACTCTAAATTCTTTTTCTGATCTGCTTGCCTCTTTTGACTTTCCCTAGCCTTATTCAGCAACTCAAACATGATGCCCCATTTGACTTTCAAAGTATCCATCCACTCAGCCAATTAATCTGATGATGGGATTCCCTATGGGAGCTCTGGAGTGAGCACGAACTCACCCCCATGGACAACTTGAAAGGGGTAAAACCTGTCTTACTATGCAACTTACTATCGAGTTGTTATAAAGACTTCCCAGATAGACACTTCATGTAGGCATACATGGGCCAACTGGCCAAATAAGTCTATGTCCTTTTTCATTTTTGGCCGCCAGAACTGTCTCTTTACCAGGTGAAAGGTTTTCTCAAACCAAAAGTGCCCTGCAATTTTTGTGTCATGGCTCCTCTGTAGGACCAAGGTTCTCTGGCTGACTGGGATGTAAAATTTACCCCTCTTCCATATCAAGCCCTGTTTTACATCATCATCCTTATGTCTTTGGAACCACTCAATCCTCCAAGGCCTCTTTCAGCAGCTGCATCAACAGGTCTCCAATCAGCTGCACTGCAAGCTGCCTGGATGGGATGATAGAGTAAATCACTTCCTCTCAGGCACTTCTATATTGAGAGGATATGAGAGAGGGCATCTGTTAAGAAATTCTTCCCCCCTGGAAAGTAGTGAAGGCTGAAATTGAAGTAGATAAAATACTGAGCCCACCAGATCTGCTTAGGGGATAGCTTCCTGTGGCTCTTTAATGCACCTAGTTTTTTTTTGTCCATCCACACCTCAAATGGGATCTTACTACCTTCTAAAATTGCCTCCATATCAGATGGGCCTATTGGACCACATAAGCCTCCTTCTCCCAGGTGGTCCAATGCCTCTCAGTATCAGATAATTTACAAGACATATAGGCACAGGTGTGTAACTTCCCCTTTTTGTTCCTAGTGTAAAACCACTCCCCCTGCCACATTGCTAGCATGTCTGGATTATGAAGTGCTCATCTGGGTTTGGGTGCTTCAAAACTGGTTCCGTAATAAAGAGATGCTTCAGTTTTTCAAAGGCAACTTGGCATTTGATGGACCAATTTAGTGACTGACTCAGCTTGGGTTTCACTCCTCCCCATCTTGAGCAAGTTGGTGATGGGCAGGACTATCTGGCCAAAAGTGTGGATGATCTGCTGATAAAAATTTACAAACCCCAGGAAGCTCTGTAGCTGCCTCCTGGTCTGAGGGGCCTCCCACTCCAGAATCACCTTCACCTTACACTGGTCCATTTCTACCCCATCCTTAGGGATGCAACATCCCAGATAGTCTAGGATTGTTTTGTGAAAGTCACATTTAGTCAGCTTTGCTTAGAGTTGGGCTTTTTGTAACTTCTCAAATATTGCCCTCACCAGCCTTACATGCTCTTCCATGGACATTAGAATGCCACAATCCCCCTGTACAGATGTTCATGCAGGACCTCATTTATCAATTGCATGAATACTGTTGGCACTCCTTGCAGCCCAAATGGCATCACCTGAAATTGGTACCAATCAGGGGTGGTACTCAGCCTGGTCGCACTGGTTCTAGTGAACCAGTTCCAGTGTCCCTACCCATCTACTCCTGCCCTATCCTGTTCTATAGCCCCTTTTTTTTCTTTGTAGTTCAGCTGAATTGCATGGAACAGCTGTTTTGTGCACCTCCACAGTTTTCCTACTTACCTACCAGGTTGCCTCTGGTAAGGAAATACTTGCAGTTTAGAAGCTGCGTGGCAGCAAAGCATGTGTGCACTGAACCGGTAGTAAAACTGGTTGCATCCTACCACTGGTACAAACCCAAAGGACAATTAAATGTGGTTTTCCATTCATCCCCCTCCTTAATCCTCACTTGGTAATATGCTTCCCTCAAGTCCAGCTTAGAAAAAAAACTTCCCTTTAGACAGGTAACCAGCATGTCCCTCATAAGTGGGAGGGGATACATATTGTCCATGCAGATACAGTTCAGTTCATGGTCATCCACACACAGTCTAAGAGACCCATTTTTCTTTTTCTTAAAAAGCATGGCAGCAGCCATCCTTGACTTCACTGGTTGGATGAATTCTCTGGCCACGCTCTTGTGTATAAACTTCTGAAGTTCTTCCATCTCTCTCAGAATCATGGAATACATCTTTAGCTTGTGCAATTTGGCCCCTGGCAACATCTCAATAGCAGTGTCTATGGGACAATGGGGTTGAAGCACATCCAATTTCCACTTGCTGATTGCCTCTGCTAGGTCACAGTATTCATTTGAAACAAGTGGCTCTAACTTCTCTCTTCCCCAGTATATTTTCTGACTTCACTTTCACTTTCCTAACCACAGGCTCGTGGCTGATGAACAGTGCATTTGCTGGCTCCTGCTGGCAAGCTACTTTCTTTCTCATTTGCCACTTGTTGCTATCCCAATCCACTGATTTATTCCATTCTTCAACCAAGCTAGTGCTAGGACCATGGGTTCAAGTCATCCCAGGAATCACAATAAAATGAATAGTCTCTATGTGGTCCCAGCCCTGAGGATCACTGGCTCCATTAGGCAGGTTTCTGGTACTCATCCTATCAGGGAACAATCGAACTAGGAGAATACTACAGGCTGCTTTAACTTCCTCAGCCTCAGTCCTAATTTTTCCACTGTCTGAAGGCTCTGAATGCACCCTGAATCCAATAAGGCCTCCCTTACTCTTGAGTAAGGCACCAAAATCTCCACCCAGATCATTATAGGGATAATGGTACCACTTACCATCAGGTACCACTTACCATTCACTTCGCTATTGGTTTCATAGAAGACTATGCTGGGTTTTCCATGGGTCAGAATTCCCTGGATTGTGGAGAGACTTCCAGAACCTGTTGAGTCACTTATATTTTCTCCTTTGGCTTCAGGCTTTTTTCAACTTCAGTTGGGCCATGCAGATGCCAGAAGTGGCACAAGATAATCAACTGTCCAGTGGCCTTTGTTCCCACATCAGAAACATACTCCCAGGCTCCAGTGGGGCTTCTCCTCTTGGCTGGGGTTTTACCTTTGTCCTCACAGGGTGCTCAGTGTCTTTAAAGCATTCAATGGGGCTAGATTTTGTGTGCAGCATGTTCCTGGTACTTCATCAGGTTGAGCTTCACATTTCTGACTAACTGGTACCACATTCAAAGGTTCTGGGTCACCCCCCAGTGTAGGCAGTTGTAATACATCTCCTTGTTTAAGTTCTCCCAGAATTGGTAGCCCAATATACACTTGGGCCAATCTCTCAAATGAGCCACCAGTCTGTGAAAATCTTGGATGTACTCTGCTATTGGCTGCTTGCCCTGCCTTAGTGAGTGGATGCGGTCTCTGATTTTGAATCTGTCCCACATCACCTGCATGAAAACATTCAGGTCTTGCAGCTCCAGGGACCCTTTGTCATCGAGAAACACCATCCATCCCATGGCATTACCTTCCAGGTTAGATGTAATAGCATTGACCTGGGTGTGTTCATTTGGGCACATCACTCCATGGCGCTCCAAGTAATTTCAGATCTGGGTCAGGAAATAGGCCACGTTGTTGAGTTGTTCATTGAACTGGGCCACTAGGAGAGGTGGCAGTTGGTTCTCTCACACCAAGAGGCAGCAACCCCACTACTGTTAGGGGTGCCTGAGTGGGGACAATAATGGTAGGCTTTAATAATATGTATTTGGTCCAAATTAGAAAAAAAAATCTAATATTCTATTTCCATGTTCTCCTTGCAAAGCAGATTTCCCTAATGCAACCATTCCCATACTATGAGGGCTATCCACAAAATAGATTACGTTTTCGTCTGTAGCAAGAAGGGGTGGAACTAGCGTGGCCATCTTTGGTCTGTGCGTCTACCACTCAGTCTACATCTAGTTGTGCTAGTGGGAGGTTTGTATCATTGCCCATTATTTCACAGCAAATGTTTGAAATGTGTGCTGCAATTGAAAATCCCTCCAGTTGTGAGGTACGATCAGTGATAAGGTTTTTGTTGGCAAAAAACCATAAACCGATTGAAATTTTTTGGCAACTGTGTGAAGTGTATGGAAACAACATCATCACTGAAGGTGGAGTGCACCAATGGTGCATTAAATTTAAAAATGGTCGAACTAACGTTCATGATGAACAGCGGAGTGGATGTCCGAGCATTGTGACTGATGAACTGGCTCAAGTCTCAGGTGGCTGAATTTTATGACAATGGAATTACAAAGCTTGTTCACAGCTATGATAAGTACCTCAATTTATTTGGTGAATATGTTGAAAAGTAGTATTTAAGTGTCACTTTCAAGTGTATATAATAACATTTTTTCCTACACTTTGTTTTTTTTCTATCACAAAACGTAATCTATTTTGTGGATAACCCTCATATTTCTTATTAAATTCCATCCTGTTTGGAGAGTATTTTGTATCTTTTGTTCACTAGTCAGCTGCACTTCAGACCTGAAATGTACCTGGCAAACATTCGTGCTTCTAAGGAATGTATTCAGACCAAAGGAATTTTCAGAAATGCTTTAAAATATATCTAAACTGTGATAGAATATTAGCCTTCTTGGTTAATATTTAATTATAACATCAATTTTTCTATGTTGTTTTAATAATCAGTTACTTTATACTGTTCATCGTCCACAGCCCCTCTTTGAGGGTGATGGGTGTTTTAAAATATGAAATATAAAGAAATATATAAATACTGTTGAAGGTGTTTGTCATCTCTTTCTTTTATTTCCAGTTTATACTATAAACCTGGATTTCTTTATAATGTCCCATTCAAATAACAACCTGACCCTACCTTGCTTAATTTTTGAAATAAGCCAAACTTGGTTATATGCAAACCTTTTCCCATCATGTATTATATGGCATGTAAGAATTCACTGCAATCACATGGACTGTGATGTTTCAAAAGAACAAAGGAAAATCTTTGTTTTATGCAAGCCATGATGTTAAGTCAAAATTCTGCCAGATGTTTCTGAATAGGCATCACAGCTGAATAGAATGGCTACAGTATATATGGTGTACTTATAGATATCAAACCTCCAAATTCAGAGTTCTTCAATATGAATTCTTCAAGGCATTTTTATTTTCACATGGTCATCTGTTGACATAAGATCCTTCCTAAGCATGTTCCGCTGGTATGAATGTTTACTTTGGGTTACTTTCAGGTTGATGTCCTTGCTCACCCTTTGAAATTTTTCAGACTATGTAACCAATCATTGTCCAAACCCAATTCATGCCTAACAGGAAACTGTGTTCCCACTGTTAGAGAGGCAAATGAAACATTCCATACGTAATTCATGTTATATATGCTGACTTGTCACACTTCAATCGCTAAGCACAAGGTCTTTGACATCTCAGGAATATACTTGCATTAAAACAGAAAAATTCATATCAGTCAAGAAGACTGCCCAGAAAAGTTCATGGTCAGTTATTGTTGCAAGGACAATATATTCTGGGGGAGTTAAATCAGGCTGATCACTTTTAACAGGTCAAACAACTGATTGTATTTTGCAGCTTGGTTTTTCCTTGTCATTAATTACAAGACTGCATAGTTTAAAAGTCAGTTAGTTATCTATGAATGAAGATAACCTTGCATTAATCATAATGCTGAAGCTGAGTGCTATCTCACTTTGACATCATATTCTATGGTTAAAAAACAGAGTCAGAACTACCTCTTTAACCTTTGTTACTCTCTACCTTTTCTCAAGACTTAAATGTACCATCATTAAAGAATATGAATAGTTGCAAAAGAAAAGAAATGTTATGAACTATGCAAGTCTCAGGGTTGCCCTTTCCCTGGTGAACACAACTTGACTTAAAATACATACTTGCATGCAAGAGCACTATCAGGGTGGCTTCCCCCCCTTTTTTCTCAACTTCTAGGTACTAGAAACAAGATTTATTACAACAAACTGACCCAGAAGAAAACACACACACACACACACACAACTGGAGCAAATCTCAGAGGTTTTACTAATCAGGGCAGTTCATTATAAGCATTTTGTACCATTCTAAGAACAGCTCATAGCCAATAAACTCATATGCTTAATGCTGTTTAGAAAAATTGAATCAAATTTACTATGGTTCTGTTTTGGTGTATTTGAAATTGCTGTAGATTTAGTCTTTTTGCTTGACTCCAGAAACTTTGAATTAGTACATGCTCCTACTTGTTGGAATTTTTGATACACCAATCTTCTAGCCCCTGTACAAAAGGCAAACTAACTATTACTTACTCTCTTCCCTTCCATTCCACAGATGCATGTAACTTGTCTGAATCACTGCTTAGAGCAGGATGTCATACTCAGAGACCAAGGGCCAGATCTAGCTCACAAGCTGATTAAATCTGGTCCGTGGAGCCAGTCTGGAAACAGTGAAGGACTGGCAAGTGGCTCTTCTGCCTGGACCAGGCTGCCTGGGTGCTGATGTACAACCTGGTGGTGGCCATCTAGGCTGGATCACAGCCAGCCTTAGATCTTCAGTGCTGCCTTAGTCCGCCACCTGGGTGTGTGTATAGGAGGCGGCAAGAATGGCATCTCTGGGGACTGCATTCTGAGCACTGATGGCCTTTCACCCAGGAAGCCAGCCCTCATGTACTCACCACTTTCTGTGTGCATGCCCAGGAGGTAGTGCCATGGATCTAAGGCTGGCTCTGGTCCAGCTCAGATGGCCTCCACCAGGTTGCAGATCAGCACTACACCTGCACCAGTATCTTTATGCCCGGCTCACCAGCCTTTCACTGGGACTGCCCCATTCCGGTGTGGGAAAGCCACACTGCCAATATTTCCTCCTCTCCTCATCCCTTCCTGAGTGCAGAAGAAGAAAGGAGATAGGAAGGAGATAGGCCATGGGGCTTATGCCTGCCAGCATGTGATGGCAGCATGCAATGTTTTTTTCTTAACCTGCCAGAGGTCCTGGACAGAGGCTTCCCATTTTGATTCTTCCCCCATCATTGTTTCTGCATGGCTGTCTGCTCACTTCTCCCAGACCTGCGCATATGTGTGGGTGGGAGGGTGCATGCGTACATGGGGGGAAGGCTGCAGGAGCTCCATAGTCTGCTGCAACCACCATGCTGGCCCTCCAAGAAGCAGGCAGGGCAGCAGCATGGGCAGCATCATGGGGGAGGCATGTGAAAGACAGCTACTGTGAGTGGGGAAAGCCAGATCCCCATCAGTGCCATGATCCAGGCCCAGCCAGGATCATGTGCTACCCCCATCTCTGCTAGGCCTCGGTGGCCATGGCACCGATGCGGATCTGGTTTTCCCTGCTCAGGGTGGCCATCTTTTGCCTGTTGGGCCTGGGTGTGTTCTACCACCTCTACTCGGCCTTTCTAGCTGGTTATTTCAACTCCTTTGGGCCGGCCAGGTCTGCTGATCACAGCAGCAGCCTGCAGCAGGGCTTAGGTACATTGGGTGCTTGAGGGGAAGATGCTCCATGAACAGGCCAAGGGCCTTTGCCAATCACAAGCAAAAACATGGAATAGAGTAACCAGGGTCAGCAGTCCACATCACATGCCTCTCCCCCTGCTATTGCTGTCACTTGCTGCGCCTGCTGCTTGGATGGCAAGCATAGTGGAGTGGGCTCCAGAGCCGCAGAGTGCACCTGCTGAGGAGTTGCCAGGCTGCATCTACTGCTGGAAACCATTGGTCCCCATTCACAAAGGGCAGTAAGTATGCAGTGGCTGATGGTTTCTTGTAGCAGCCATCCCACCCTTTGCATCACCTCATCCTGTGGGATGAGTCTCGCTACCACTGCCCCAACCACCGGCGACCTCTGGATTCCCTCCCCAACCCCACCCAGCCCCCACAGGCACCCCCAGGAGAATGATGTTGAGCTGGCCATGCCCCCCATCCCTGCTCCCCTGTTGACAAACACAATACTGAAGTGGTCCTCAATGAAATTGAGTTTGACACACCTGGCTTAGAGCTTATGGCCTTCTTTTCTAATTCATGTGACCATGGTTACTATGAATTGGAAAAGTGTCTGGTCACAAAGCTGCCCCCTCCTAGCATTTCTCTTTCACAGTTCACAGGGGCTTTAAATATCACTGAGAAATGCTGACTTGGCAACTTAGGAATTTTTCTCTCATAGCAGTTGCTCAGATTGTTTTGCAAATCATTAGAGATATCCACACAGCATGAACTGAAAGTAGCAAAGCACTAATATTCTGTTTCATATGTAGAATGGGTTTGGAGGGTTTTTTAGAGGGATTGCCTGTATTGTTTTTATTTATTTTTATTTATTTTACAATATTTCTATACTGCCCCTCTCCCGAAGGACTCGGGGAGGTGCACAGCCATCTAAAAACTTAAACTCATAAAAATTAAAATACAATTAAAATGGATTAAATCAATGGCCAATAACCAAGTTATAAAAGGTTAAAAATTTAAAACAATTTAACTAATTAAAATCGAACAAATTTAAAATCTAAAACCCCGTTAAGTGTTAGGCCAGACTGGCTTGCTGGAATAGATGGGTTTTTAATGCGCACTGGCAGGTCCGCAGGTCCGCAATGGTCTGAATCTCTGGGGGCAATTTGTTCCACAGGGAGGGTGCAGCCACAGAGAAGGCTCGTACCCTCAGGGCTGTCAGGCAACACCGTCCCAACAATGGAACCCTGAGGAGGCCTGCCCTGTGGGAATGCACCAGTCGGCTGGAGACTGACGGTGGGAACAGGCGGTCCCGTAAGTACCCAGGTCCCAAGTCATGGAGCGCTTTAAAGGTAAGCACCAACACCTTGAATCGCACCCGAAAGGCCACAGGGAGCCAGTGCAGCTCATGCAGGAGAGGTGTAATATGGGAGCTCCAAAGATCTCCCATGGTTACCCACACGGCCGCACTCTGCACCAACTGCAGCCTCCGGATGCTCTTCAAGGGGAGCCCCATGTAGAGAGCATTGGCATAGTCTAGGCAGGAGGTCACAAGAGCGGAAATGACTGTATGGAGGGCGCCCCAATCCAGAAAGGGTCACAACTGGAAGATCCTACGGACCTGATAAAAGGGCCCCCTGGAGATGGCTGCGATGTGATCTTCCAATGACAGCCGTACATCCAGGAGGACACCCAAGTTGCGAGCCCTCTGCGCGGGGGGCAAAATCTCTCCCCCCACAGCCAGCAATGGAATAAGCTGGCTGTATCTGGGTGCAGGAAACCACAGCCACTCAGTCTTGGCCAGGTTGAGTTGGAGCCTGTTTTGACCCATCCAGCTCCACACAGCCTCCAGGCAGCAGCCCATCACTTTGATGGCTTCATTGGGGGGTGGCCTGAGGTGGAAATGTACAGCTGAGTATCATCAGCATACTGATGAAAGCTCACCCCAAAGCCACAGATGATCTTGCCCAGTGGCTTCACATAAATGTTGAACAGCAGGGACGAGAGCATCGACCCCTGAGGCACCCCACATATTAGGGGCCTCGAGGCCGATCTCTGCCCCCCTGTCAACACAAATTGCAAATAGCTGGAGAGGAAGGAGGAGAGCCACCGTAACATGGTGCCTCCCACTCCCAACCCCCACAACTGCTGCAACAAGATACTGTAGTCAACAGTATCAAAAGCTGCCAAGAGATCTAATAAGACCAGGGCAGAGGAATAATCCCTGTCCCGTGCTTTCCAGAGATCATCAACCAACGCGACCAAAGCCATCACCATGCTGAAACTGGGCCTGAAGCCCAATTGGAGGGGATCCAGATACAATGCTTCATCCAGGTGCTGAGGAAGCTGTCGTGCCACCACTGTCTCAACAGCCTTCGCTAAAAAATGAAGGTTGGAGACTGGCCGATAGTTAGACAACAAGGTTGGGTCCAGGAACGGCTTCTTGAGGAGAGGTCTCACCACCACCTCTTTCAAGGTGGCAGGCAAGAACACCTCTCTCAAACAAGCATTAATAATCCCCTGGAAGCAACCTCATGTCACCTCCCGAGTGGCCAACACTAGCCAGGAGGGGCACGGATCTAATGAACATGTGGTGGCATTAAGGCTACCCAGCAGTCTGTCCACTTCATTTGGGGTCACAGGGTCGAACTCAGCCCAGATGGTCTCACCCAAGACCGCCCCCCGTCCAGAGAAGCCCAGTCAGAGTCCAACCCTCCCTGAATCTGAGTGATTTTTATCCTGCAGAAAACAAGAAAAGTCCTCAGCCTGCCCCTGCAAGGGCTCCCACTCCCTAACCTCAAGAAGGGAGCGGGCCACCCTAAAGAGGGCAGCCGGGCGATTTTCTGCAGATGCAATAAGAGTGGAGAAGTGAGAACGCTTCACCATCCTTATTGCCACTAAGTACGTCCTAATATGGAATCATAGAAGTGTTCGGTCAGATTTGGAGCAGGTGGCCAACCAACCACTCTCTAGGCGTCTTTTCTGGTGTTTCATCTCCCTAAGCTCCCCCGAAAACCAGGGGGCCAATTGGGATCGATGCCAGGTTAGAGGCCACAAGGACACGACCCGGTCGAGAGCCTCAGAGGCCACCTTCTCCCAGGTGGCCACCAAGTCCCCAACAGGGTCATTTGTGTGTGCCTCGGGAAATGGCCCAAGCTCCATCAGGAACCTTTCAGGATCCATTAGGCACCTGGGGCGGAACCATTTTTTCAGCTCCGCCTCTCTGTGATGAAGGGGTGTGGAATGGAAGTCCAGTCTGAGGAGTGAATGATCTGACCATGACAGGGGCTCTATATGAAGGTCCCCTATGCCTAGATCATTCTGCCACTGATCAGAGATGAAAACTAAATCCAAGATGTGTTTTTCATTTTTTTACTGTTTTTTATGTGATATGCCATCCATAGTCCATTGGAGGGGGTTGTTATATTTATAACAAATGTAAATAAATCAATACTTAAAAGTTGACAGGAATAATATACAGTATTTATAAGGTAATTTCACATTGCTTTGTAAGCCACTGCAAATAGAAGCAATGAAATACAAGTACCCTTAGTATACCTTTTCAGTGAAATATCCTATTCCAAGGATGGGCAAATCATGACATTATTTGATACTGTTGAACCACAACTTCCATCCTTTATGGACTTTTTGTACTGATTATTTATGGGTTTGATTAGAAAAGGTAGGCCATGAAAAGAGGGTCATTATAATGTAAACTTAGAAGTGGAATAAAAGCTGAATGAATTTATGACTTGTAAAGATAATACAGCATCATTTCTTTATATTCTTTTGTTTTTTTCTATTTCTCTCCTTTTTCATTTCTTCATTCTTTTATTTTTATTTTACATTCCTTTCTTTTCTTTTTTCTTAAAACATTTTTATTCTGCAAAAATTCTTAAAATTAAAAGTTAAATTATTTAGAAAGTAATTATTAATAAATAGAAATTAATTTAAAAGAAACTACAAATTCCAGTATCCTTCCTATTAGCCACACTGGCATGACAGCTGGGAATTATAGTTGAGTAACAGATTTCCCCATCCTATCCTATCTATACAACCTGGCCCTAACCTTTGTTCAATAAATTCCTATAGTTAACTCATGTCTATCTTGATGACTCTGCTTTTATACTAGACAGGTAAACATGTAAAATTGTACTCAGTCTGGAGACTCATTTGAAGAACTCACAGTATTTCTCATTGATTTTGAATGGTTGTATAAAATGGTTGTATAAAATGGTTGTATAAAATGTTGAAGTGGTTGTATAAAATGTTGAAGTCTGTTAAATATGTTAAAATGTATTTTAAAGCAAATATTTCCCTTTCCAAGTTTCAGGTACTTGGAGAGAAGTGACAAATCTATATTAACCATCCATTTCTGTCTGCAGAGCTACAGTCCTGTTAGACAAACTTAAACTTAACCTGGGCAGTAGAGATATGTAAATTTAGCATCTTGGAAGAAACAAAAGTTTTTTAACCAAGCATTAATCATTAAGTTTTAACTATTTAAAATTAATGACAGTGATGGCTGTTTTGGTGCATTTTTTTCTTTTAAAACGGAATTTTAGAATTGTGTAATGTAGGGTGACCAACCGTCCTCTTTTGCCCGGACATGTCCTCTTTTTACGTCCTGTCCGGGGCGTCCGGGCGGGTTT
>JAEANM010015683.1:0-13542 GCA_017656035.1 Myanophis thanlyinensis
ACGATGGCCGAACTTGGAAAAGGCACATCGACCAGTTGCGGGGCAGGACAAATGAGGCAGGTGAACCCAGAAGGGAGTTCCAACCGAAGGGAAATAAGCATCCCAAAGGGAGTCACGCACTACGTACCTGGGGCCAGACATACACCACCGCCAGCCGCCGAACCCAGCAGCCGCAGCTCCCGCAAACGACGCCACTACCACTGCCACCGCTGCCAGAAACGCCGGGAACAGAAGAGGTCCCCGACACATCCTTCCAGGGCAGCGGTGGCAGCTCAAATGAACAGAGCCTGCGCCGTTCGACTCACACGGCACCGCCCAGCTTACCTAAAAGACTACGCCTACGCGATACAGGGATCTCGAACACTCCATCCAAGAGGGGAGGGGTGTAATGTACCGCACAGGCGCGACCAAAGTCTCCACTCCAGTCCACCCGCAAGAACTTTGGACCTGACAGCTGATTGGCTGTCAGAGGACGCTTCCCATTGGACGAGCCGCCCAGCCAATGGGAAGCGCGGAAAGTGACACCACGGAAAAATATAAAACTCCGCGGCTTGCTTTCCTCCTCCACTTACGACCAGTGCTGAAAGCTCATCGTGAGCTTTACTCGCGCTAGGAATTAAAGGGACCCTCGCGGTCATTTAGACTGACCTCACGTCTGAGTTTTTCTTACCCAATTTTGACCGGGTTTTCGGCTAAAACAGTCATGAGTGGTCGCATATACATTTCACTGCATTTCGTACTATGTATGTCTGTGCATGTGATGAATAAAATTTGATTTGATTTGAAATTGAGGCCCAAATACATATTTACATACTCAAACTGGATGTTTGCCCAGCTGCTTGGTGTCAAGCAAAAGGTTTATTTGGCAGCAACCGCAAAATGCAGATTCTGCTTTCAAATGCACGAGATGTCAATTTAAGCAAAGGCTGCTGGCGACGGTGTTTAAGCACCCTTACTCAACCTTCTTTCCTCTACTACATCTTCCCCAACCAGGCAGAAAATTAAATAATCATGATCATAAAGCAATCCTAGTGGGAAAGACCAAGCTTCCCCCAGGCGTTTTGGGCTCAGAACGAGAAAACTGTATTCAACAGCAATAATATTTTGTTTCGTTTTTAATGGAGGATGAAATCTAATCTCGTTCCGGCCAGGACCTCTTACTCTGGAGACTGCAGAGGAACCGATGGAGCGCCTCCGCGGTCCCTTTAAGCGTCTTGACAGGTGCTGCTCCGAGGGGGTGGGGAGAAAACCAGACGGAGCCCGCCTATTGGTCACTGGAAGGGGGAGTGGATGATGTCATCACACAGGGCCCGATATCATTGGCGGAGAGAGGAAGCGTTTGATTTCCCCCCCCCCCACTTGATGGCGATTTTGCGGTCGTTGCGGAGGGAGGGGAGCGCTCAGCTGCGGCGGACCCGGGAGTCGCCTTGCGGGCGAAAGTGGGCGCTGCACTTCCGGGCCTCCCCCGTTTGGCTCGCGCTGCTCTCCCGAGGGGGCGAAGCGGGGGAGAGAGGTGCAAGGTAGGTTTGGAGCCCCCGAGCGAGGCGTAGAGCGGTGGGTCGGGGAAAACACGTCTTTGTGGGGCTCGTCTTCGGGGCTGGGTTGACCATGCGGTGGCACCGGGCGGATTCAGTTTTTCCTGCCTGCAGAAATAGGGAGGATCGCCTCCGGTCGCCCCAGATTTTGGGGGGTGGGGGTGGGGAATCTTCGCTGCATCCCTCCTTTGGATGGATGGAGCCGCTATGCAGAGAATAGAATAGAATCACAAGAGTTGGAAGGGGGACCTTAGAGGTCTTCTAGTCCAACCCCCTGTTTAGGCAGGAGAGGTCGGTCGGAGCAGGGAGGAATCCCGTGCTATCCCGTTTACATGTCCCCCTGGTTCTTTAGCGTTTCTGGTTCCACGATGTGCCATTCAAATCGTGGGGTTTTTTTTGTGTGTGTGTGTTTTACTCCAGCAATCAGGTAGGTAGGTCTTCCAACATTGCCCCCATGGCAATAATCCACTTTATTGTTGGTCGCCCTCTTCTTTTCTTTCCTTCCGCTTCTCTCAATAGTAAGAGCCTTCTCCAGCGATCCAGGTCGTCACCTAATGTCCCTCACGTGGGATCATTGTGTGCCTCCAGCCAGAACTCTGGATTTTGTTCCATGACCCATTAGATCCTGAAGTAAGTCCTGCTAAATTCAGAACTGCCTTTCTAAGGAAGTGGGCATCAGTTGAGATCTGTATTGTGTTGTGTGGTGGCTTGTGGCTATATTCTATACACCGCCCAGAGTCTCTAGGGAGAGGGGGCGGTATATAAATCTAATAAACAATAAACATAAACATATTCTGAACAATACGGGACCAGTTTGTAACACATATTTTCCACAACCTGGTGTCTTGGGTGTGCTTTGCTTATAACCTCCATCAGTAAGGCCAACATAATGACTGTTGGTTATGTAGGCCGAGGAATGGTGGGAGTTGTAGTCCAATGCTTTTGTGGAGGGTGTCTGGCTAGATTTGATGCCATCTGCTGGAGATTAGGACACCCCATACGTACAGCAACTTTAGTATTTCTGGTGTCTGTTGGTCATTCAGATTTTTACAGTTTACTTTAAATTGTTAGAATGTAGTAATTCATTAAAAGAATGAGATTCATCATCTATTAAGGTCAGTTTGGGAGTCTGGTTTTTTTTTTTATCAAGTAGCTTGATCTGGCTGTTACTGGCTGCATCCAGTATGTGTGACTTTTATATTTGTGATTGGTGCCTGCCTAAAATGTGTTTGAGCTGTTGAATTAGGTTTCTATATACCTCTGATGCTAAGAGAAATGGCAGAAGTCCAAGGCTAAACCTCACTCTAAAGTATAACGCATGTCTTGGATTTTGGATACTACCAGATTGAGTGAGTCTTTTCTTCATGATTTGATTTATTAATTTATGTATAAATTGGATCTGCTATTTGTGGCTTCTCAGTTTATATCACTTAAAATAGGTTATATTGGTGAGCATCTTAAGTGGGCAGTATATCCTGGGTAATTGGGATTAACAGCTCTTGTTTTTCAGATTATTTTGCAACACAAATCTTAGGTTTCTTCACTCACAAGCATGGGAATATAGAAATGTTGGAGGTGCACAGAAACCTACACTTTTTCAGAGCAGCTGCCTGATGGCAAAATGGCTCTTGGGAAGGAGATTACAGTTGTCTTACTTTCCAAAAATGCCTTTAGTGTTCCAATATCTAAGGGGCCTGCCACAAAGAAGAGGGGGTCAAGCTATTCTCCAAAGCAAGTAAAGGCAGGACAAGAAGCAATGGATGGAAACTAATCAAGGAGAGAACCAACCTAGAACTAAGGAGTAATTTCTTGACAGAACAATTCATCAGTGGAATGGTTGCCTTCAGAAGTTTTGGGTGCTCCATCACTCGGGATTTTTAAGAAGAAATTGGACAGCCATTTGTCCAAAATGGTATAGGATCTCTTGTTTGAATAGGAGTTTGGACTAGACTAGGGGTGTCAAACTCACATCGTCACAGCGGTGTCAGTGATGTATTGTGATTTCTTCCCCCTTCGCTAAACCGGGTGTGGGTATGGCCAGCGTGCAATGCATCCGGCCCGCGGGCCATGAGTTTGACACCCCTGGACTAGAAGACTTTTAAGGTCCCTTCCAACTGTGTTATTCTGTTATATAGGAAGGTTTTTCATTTAATAATGATTAATACTGGCAACTAAAAAGCTCAATGTCTATTTACTACATAGAGTAATTTTCAGTTCTGGGAAATGTAGCGGACATTTCAAAAATCATACAGAATCCCTCTGAATGTAAATCAGTAATAATACTAATGCACTTCCTAAAAACATTTAGCATCCTAGGGATGCTCGACGGGCACAATTATTAACAAATTCTTTTTTTTTAGTGTGTTCCCAAGCAAGATTGTTTCCTTATGATTTCGATAGGCTCAAATGCCTCTTTCTTTTTCCTGTCTTCCTCCTTTCTTAGTATTGTGAGTTGTAGAGGAGCAGTTGAGATATTGGACTAAGACTAGAGAAACTGAGACTAAAAGGTACCTTCGGGTGTGGAGATTGAGTAGTTGACTTTGAGGCTCTCCAATCTCTAAACTACTTTGTGGAGTAATTTGGGGGAATTTAAATATATGGCTAGATATGCAACTTTTACTTCCTGGGGGCGGGGAAGGTGGAATATGAATGTAACAAATAAAGGAAAATTGTTTGATCTTGTCCAGTTGTTTGCAATACATCCCCTTATAGCATGACATTTTTAAATCCCAATTTCCTTATGATTAAGATTTGAATTGTCATCCTGCACATCAAGAATACAGATGTGGAGGTTATGCAGAATAATCTTTAACCCAAGTTGCCACATGTCCACTGCCTAGGAGTCTCTTGGTCCGTCAGTTTC
The DNA here is from genome assembly GCA_017656035.1 of Myanophis thanlyinensis. Classification (NCBI taxonomy): domain Eukaryota; kingdom Metazoa; phylum Chordata; class Lepidosauria; order Squamata; family Homalopsidae; genus Myanophis; species Myanophis thanlyinensis. The sequence goes on from JAEANM010015683.1 coordinate 4,399, forward strand.
TCAAATATTGGTCTCACAACCCTTCCTTTTTCTTCCAGTCTTGTTCCTGGCCTGAAAATGGCTTTTTCCAGGATGAAAGTCCCACCTGCTCTGCTCTCCTTCCTCTTGCTGTTCCACTGGATGCCAAGCTTTGGTGGCTCCCAGCAAGATACCTGCCAGACCTGTCGGGATCTTGTCGACAATTTCAATAAGGTGAGAGCTAGGAAGGGGCTCCAGAATGGACTTGGGTGTATGTAATCCTGATTAATGCAAAGTGGGCGTCCCATTTAGCTGGGAATTGCTAGGCATTCATCTGCCCCATCCCCCCCAGTCTCAGAAGAGGGTTTGTGGGGAGGGAAGGGAAGTGCATTGGAGCAAATGCTGCTGAGAGAGGTATGGAGGTGTGTAGAATATGAAGGGCAGAAAGTAGTTATGGAGAGGGTCAGTTTCTTTTGCATGGGGTTGAGGGTTGCTGTGCTGGGATATGGGGCAAGAAGATCAGCTCTGGCTTTGCTGTGAGGCTTGTCCTGCCTTCTCAGGGTCTGGAGCGGACACAGCGAGAGAACTTCGGGGGCGGGAACACCGCCTGGGAAGAAGAGAAGCTTGCCAAATACGCCAACAGGTGATTTGAAGGCTGGGCTGCAACAGGCCATTGGTGAGATGCTGATACTGCAGACCCCGGGCCATACCAGTATCCTTGTTGGGAAGTAGCAACCTCTTACTAGCATCCTGATCACATAAAGTCCAGCAAGATGGGCCTTGACACCCAAGACAAAGTTTCTTTAAAAAAACAACAACCCAAGGCTATGATAACTTAGATAGTTGCTTGACTTTAAATATTATTGTGGAAATTCTGACAATACTTCAGTTGCCAGAATCTTTATCACAGTTGGAGGCTGAATGATAGCATAACCTGTCTTTAAACCCACAATTTATTTTCTTAGAGCAGAATTTCCTAATTTTGGCAACTTTAAGACATGTAGACTTCGACTCCCAGAATTCCTCAGCCACATGGCTGGCTGGGGAATTGTGGGAGCTGAAGTCCATGTGTCTGAAAGTTGCCCAAGGTTGAGAAGCCTTGTGTTAGAGCAGACCTGTCAAACTGGTAGCCTCCGGGCCAGATGCATCATGCGCAGGCCATGCCCACCTCGGCTCTGCAAAGGCAAAAAGCATCGCGACACATCATGATATGTCACGTCACAAGATCGAGTTTGACACTCGTGTCTTAGTAGGCAGTTCTAATGTGTAGAACCTGAACAGAAGTCATTAGATCATCTGGTTCTATTAGGAGAGAAAGCCATATTTTTCCAGGGGACCATAAAAAATGTTTCTGCAAGCATTGAGTTCCTCTCCTTTGTCATCAAGATATTTGCCTGTGTCTTTTACATTATTGGGTTTTAAAAAAAAAACAAAATGTTCATAGAATTTCTTTTTAACTGCTAATAACAATAAACAAGCAGAGAAATGTATGCATATCCATGTTCTTAAGCATGGACAGCAAGGTGGGTGGCGTATAAATTTAACAAACAGATGCAGGAACTCTATTTCAGCATTTTATTTATTTGCGTCATTTGAGCTCTGACTCTAAAATCCACAATTTGGGTGAGGATATTCAATAGTTTATCTTTGGGTTGCTTCATCCTAATTGTATGCCAGAATCATTCTCAGTATTAAGTTTATAATAAGGACAATGCTTATAAAACAAGCTATCACTCTAGAGGAGTTTTCATTAGATGATAAAGTAAGGCAACTTGTAACAGCTCTGTGTCTTGGTAGCACTTGGTCTGCTTCATGTCTGTACAGGTAGTCCTCAACGTATGACCACAATCGAGTCCAAAATTTTTATTGTTAAACAAGACAGTTGTTAACTGAGTTTAGCCCCATTTTACAACTTTTCTTGCCAGAGTTGTTAAGTGAATCATTACAGTTGTTAAACTAGTAAAACAGTTGTTAAGTGAATCTGACTTTCCCAGGACACTCCAATCTTCATAAACATGAACCAGTTGCCAAGCATCTGAATTTTGATCACATGACCATGGGAATGTTGCACTACTCATAAGTGTGAGAAAGTGTGAAAAACGGTCATCAATCACTTCAGTGCTATTGTAAAACTTCGAATGATCACTAAATGAATAGTAGTAAGCCAAGGACTGTCTATATAGATTATTTCTCTGCTTTAGGAGTTCTCCAGTCCTTCTTTGCGGAGGGAAAACTCATCTATATTTTAATTCTGAGTGCAGAATTCGGCTTTCTTTGATTCAGAATGCAGACAGCACAAGTAATTTATTTACTCCTTGAGAGATGAGTAGGAAAAAAGTAAAGTAATAATGTCAAGGAAATATGGACTGGTTAAATCCTTCACTTTAGATCAGAAGTGAGAAATCTTTCCAAATATTATTAAACAACAGTTCCCAGCATGCCATGCGATTTTGAATTCTGGCAGGGATTGTCACCTCAGTGGGCCATTAAGGATTTGCATTAGCTAATCATGAAATGTACGGGTAGAATGAAAAATTACTTTTTTTCCCTTAATGGATAGTTAAGCCTGTTATTTCATTAAAAATATCAGACCATTTGTGAAATAGCTCAAAGAGTTATATAAAGAAATGAGCAAGTTTTAAATTCAGCACATGAATGGGGTGTTGTCATCACTTCGCTCAAATGAAATGTCAGTGAACCTAAGATTTGTTATTTATGTAAACGTATGTATGATTGTATAGTGATCAATCATGTGACAGGACATAGATGAAGCTCAATCATCTCCAAATTTATACCCGCCAGTATTTACTAGAATTCCCAGATAGGAACAGCATCTGGACTGAGGTAGCTGGTTGGGAATTATGGGAGATGTCATTCTAACAGTTTTGGAAAAATGGTATTGAGCTGTGTTAATAGATTCAATTGTACCAATGCAGGTCGATTTCATTTCAGACTTAAATTGAAAAATGAGCATACAGCAATTTTTCTCTGTGATGTCATCATTAATTGGCTGGGATGTTTTCTATATAGCTACACAATCAAATCTGGAATTTTTCATGTGCCTTCCTTTCTACTGTGACATTCATCCATGCCTCCTCTGTGGATAGACCAAGTTTGTTATCCTTTTTTCCATTTTAATTATCCATTGTGTGAGTTTTGGTTTTGGTGAACTTGAAAGCTTACATTTAAAAACGACAACTAATAAAGATACATTACATCCTTTTAGCCTTTGTTTCTTCATACAGTAGATCTGCAGTGAGAAGCTGATTGCTGCCACCGTTAATTGGTTAAGGAAATGGCCCCCAGCTTGACAAACCCGTTTCATGTTTGTTCCAGGGTTTCACAGCTGTTGCTCACAGCATCCCCAGAGTCACTTGCCTATCATTTTGCCAACTCCTGACTTGACTCTGGGGAGGAAGGAAAACATTAGAGACTGGCTACTTGCCGAAAGAACACTTGGATGAAATTTTCAGAAAGAATATGAAGTTCCTTTAAGGTTCCTGTGTGAAAGGTCAATAGAGAGATTTCTGAATGGTCAGTTGGATGAAGGATATCTTAGAGCACTGCTATTCAAATTTGGCGGCTTGAAGATGGGTGAACTCCCAGAATTCCCCAGCCAGCCTTCCTGATTGACTGGGGAATTCTGGGATTTGAAGTCCACCCATCTTCAGGCTGCCAAAGTTGAATAACGCTGGCTTAGATGGATAAAACAGAGGGCTATTTTGATCAAGCAGGCAGGGCAGATTTTCTAGGACAGAACTTTTGCCTTGACTTGTCCAACTCCCTCAATTGTATTTGTTCTTTTTTTTCGTTATTGTTTGACAAATTCTAATAAAAATATTTTTTTTTAAAAAAATCTCATGCTGTCTCTTTCTCCCTTCCCAGTGAGACACGTCTGTTGGAAGTATTGGAAAGTGTGTGTTCTACATCAGACTTTGCCTGCCACCAGTTGCTGGAGCAAAGCGAAGACCACGTAGAACATTGGTGGTTCCATGAGTGAGTTAAAAAGAGAAAGGCTGGGGCATTACAGGATGCTTTAACTTAGAAGAAGCCCATTCTGGAGGGTTATTTACCACAAATCATACCAGTACACACACACACACACACACACAAAACAAACAAACACAGGCTAACAGGAGGAAAACTCAAACTATGGGTTTGAATGGAAGAACTTCAACGATCCGTATCGTTCAGTAGGCAAAGTTAAAAAAAAAAAACAAATTCAGAGACAAAATACCTGCTTTACCTTTCAGAAAGTCCTGGTTCAATTCCCAGCATCTCCAGGTAGGCCAGGAAACCACAAATACCACCATTAGTCAGCGTAGACAATCCCGTGTTATATGGACTAACGATCTCACTGTGTATCTGTGTCCCTCTCCTGCCCAAATACTGTATGGCTGTTTCATTCTTGGGAGTTGTGCAGAGCTGGTATCCTTGATAAATTGCAGCATGGTGGAATGAGGAGCAGCAGTAAACCAGAAGGTATTTCTTTTTTCCTTAGGCAGCAGACACACCCAGACTTTTTCCAATGGCTGTGCATGGATACCCTGAAATTATGCTGTCCATCTGGCACCTATGGCCCTGATTGCCAGAGTGAGTGTTTCTAAGGCCTCGGGGGTGTATTGGAAGGGATGTTCCAACAGTCTTTGTGCATCTCTGACCGTTGGCTCATATGTGGATCCTCCAGAACCTGGATGAAGCCAAGACTCCAGTTATTCTCCCTGATTTAATTTCTTAGGAGTGTATGTTTTCAAAGGCCTTCTGCCGATTCTATAGCTTGGCAGCATTTCTCCTGGCTGGAGATGAAGAGAGTTCCAACATTTCTAGAAGGCTGCAGATGGGGGCAAGGATTGTGAAAGTCTAATAAACATCTGAGAGGGCTTGTTTTTAATACAGATAGTCCCAGAGGTGAAATTCAGCAGGTTCTAACAGGTTCGCTAGAACTGGTGGTAAATTTTCTAAGCAGTTTGGAGAACCTGTTGTTAGAAGAAATCTCCTTTTGGGTTTTTTTTTTCCACTTTACAGGGTTAATTCTGTCAGGAAGGCAGGAAAGAAACATCCTGGTGTTGCTTCTAGCCTAATCTTTATTGCCCTGCTTACAGAGACTGCCCACCCAGTCACATGATCCACCCAGCCACGCCCACCAAGCCACGCCCACAGAACCAGTAGTAAAAAAAATTGAATTCCACCACTGGATAGTCCTCATTTAGCAACCACAACTGACCAGCACATCTGACATTAAGTGAAGCAGTTGCTAAAAGTGGAAAAAAATCGCATGATTGCAACTGCTTTCATTTTCACCAATCCTCCAGTGTTTGGCTTAATTATCCTCGCACTAAAGAAGGGAATTAATATTTGCATTTACATTAATTGGATAGGAAGGGATTACAAGAGAATAAGCTGCCACACAGTGAGGAATGCACATTGAAAGCAATACAGATGGCAGTCATGAATGTGCTTACACAGACAGCCTGGGTATTCCACATTGGGTGCCTGCTTACTCTCTTGCAATCCCTTTCTCTCCAAGACTGAAGTCTTTAAAGTAAAGAAAATTCTTAGCATTGCAAAATGAAGGTATCTGGAATGGGGAGAAGAGACAAAGTGTGTTAAAAAATCTGAGCGCTGCAGAGTAGAGCCAAGTGACTTGTCGGTTTCCACATCTGATTTCCATCTCTCTGCAGCCTGCCCTGGGGGCACCGAGAAGCCTTGCAGTGGATATGGGCAATGTGACGGTGAAGGCACACGTGGGGGCACTGGTCTTTGCATGTGTCAGACTGGCTACGGTGGCCCGTTTTGTTCAGAGTGTGGAGATGGCTACTATGAAGCAGCTCGCAATGACAGCCACCTGGTATGTGCGGGTATGTAGAGTGTTTGTGCTGGGCTGGGGAAAGTCGGGGAATTGTCGTTGTGTAATCTCTTGCTATGAGCCATCTGGGTGTAGTGGAGAAGGTTAGAAACCAGGAGATGGTGAACTCTAGTCCTGCCTTGGGCACAATGTGGGAAAAGAGTATGCCAGACACATACTTCATATTATCTGTCTATAAAATAAAGCTCAATACAACAGATATGGCAAACTACCCATCCCAAAGCAAAGTTTAAAAAAAAAACTAGTTTATGTGGCAGGTTGGCCGGAAGGCATCTGTTCTGACCCAGGCCTCCCAAGATCATGAAGCAGACTCCTCATCCCGATAAAACCTCTTTTATTTAGGTTAAAGAGAATTCCTCTCCAGCAAAATCCCAGCAAACAGTCTTTCATGAGATTTTTCACAACTACAGACCTTTATCAGGCTTGGAAAGTGGCCAGGTTGATATCTCCCACATACCACACTGAAGCCACAATTATTTGGCAACAAGTCAGGAACAGATCTTCACCCTAATTAATTGAACTAATTGTCTCCTGCAAACTCCCCTCTTTGTCCCTCCTCTTTTATTTCCTATGGGAGAAGCCATTCACCGTCCACTTGTGCCTTGACTCCCGAGTCGGCCCTTGTTCCTTAGCTGTTCCCTTCTCCTGGCAGCTCTACAGATGAGCACATCGGGAATAGGCTTCAGCTGTTCTTCTTCCTCACTTATCTCCGACTCCAAAGGCAGCTGATAACTGTCAGACAGCCCTGGTCCCATCTCTGCCTCCGACGCAGAGCACTCATCAGAGCCTTCCCCCGACTCCAGGACTGGCTCATGTTCCTCCCCAACCTCCTCACTGTCCGAGTCTGCCACCAGGCAGGCCACAACAGCATACAACTGGAAACAGTATTGCTTTTTCTTCTCAAGCTTCCACCTCACCTCAGTTGTAAATTGTGTTCCTTTTCACCTAATTCTGTCTCCCTCCCAGAGTGCTACCAGGCCTGTGGGCGTTGTTCAGGCCCTGAGGATACCAGCTGTCTGCGCTGCAAGAGAGGCTGGATGCTACACAACCAACGATGCATCGGTGAGCATCGGTGGAGTTGGCTTGGTGATGTTTGAAAAGGCAAAATTCCTTCAAAGGCCTGCTTCTTCTGGATAGGTTACAGGTAGTCCTCGATTTGTGACCGTTCAAAATTACAACACACCCTCTAAAAGGTGTTTACAAGCCGGTTCCTCCCCCATGCCCCCCAACCCCGCAGGCACATGACTGAATTTGGCTGTTTGCAGTGTTTTGTAGTCACGTGACCACAATTTATGACATTTTTGCTGAAAATGTTCCATAGTGAACAAAGGCTTGCTTCACTTAATAGCTGTCCCATTTGCTTAATGATTGCTGCAAAAAAAAAAAAGAAAGAAAGGGTCACAAAATTGAGTCAGTCATTTGATGATTTACGAGAATAATCAGCAGGCTCCATCAAGATCTTAACTCAAAGACTACCTATAATACATTCAGTAAATAATTATGAAGATAGGTAGTACACAACTTGGGACCATGGTTGAGCCCAACATTTGTTGTTAAGCCGAGACAGTTGTTAAATGAGTTTTATCCTGTTTTGTGACCTTTCTTGGCCACAGTTATTAAGCGAATGACTGCAGATGTTAAACGAGTAAAACAGTTGTTAAGTGAATCTGGCTTTCCCATTGACTTTGCTTGTCAGAAAGTTGCAAAGGGGGATGACATGACCCCAGGATACTGCAAACGTCATAAATACGAACCAGTTGCCAAGAGTCTGAATTTTGATCCCGTGACCATGGGGATGCTGTAATGGTCATAAGTGTGAAAAACATGAATAAAGTTAGTAACACAGTCGTAAAGTGAATCTAACTTCCCCGTTGACTTTGCTTGTCAGAAAGTCACAATAGGTGATCACATGACCCTGGGACACTGCGACCATCATAAATATGAACCAAGCATCCGAATTTTGAGGGATGCTTCTACGGTTGTAAGTGTGAAAATGGCCGTCACTTCTTTCAGTGCCATTGTAACTTTGAACGGTCACTAAACGAATGGTTCTAAGTTGACGATTACCTGTATCATGTTCTTAGCTGTTTCAGTTGTGTATTGGATGTTGTAAGCCACCTACAATCTTTTAGAGTGGGTGGCCATAATAAATTTAATAAATAATAACAATAGCAACCACAGCAACACAGATACTCAAAGGAGAATCTAAGATGCCTTCATGAGAATTGAGAGAGAGGGAAGGAAGGAGAGAAGGTATTTGACCACCCCTATCTTGAATCTCTCCATCTTTCTTACAGACATAGATGAGTGTGGCACCGATATGGCGCACTGTCGCAACAACCAATTTTGTGTCAATACAGAAGGCTCCTATGAATGCCGAGGTAAGAGTTTGAAGCTTCCTGTTCTGACCCAGCTCTCCAAACACGACAAACCCTCTGAAGTGAACTCAAAAGATGCCTTTATTAGGAGTGCCGGCAGCCCTGGCAAAAAAGTTTCCCCCTTAACACAGGCTAACAAGTCTGTCCGTCCAGAAGACGAATAGTTATCTGCTACATCTATTCCTCTCCGCCCTCTGCCTTTTATCCCCACAGCTAGGGTGGGATTTTGTTAGCAGCGGTGGCTCTTCCTTCCCCAGGATCAGCCCATGGATTTCCACTGCTCTCCTCTTCTCTGCCTTCTGCACAGCCGCACATCAGGCACCGGACCCAGCTGTTCCTCCTCTTCTTTATCAACCACCTCCAGATCTGGGGGCTGTTGACTCTCCATCTGAGGGCTGACTGACAGCCCAGGCTCTCCCCCCACTCTCTCTCTCTGCCAGCTCCATTCCCTCTTCCCCCTTGGAGCTTTCAGCCTTGATGCTGACCCTGACTCCTACACCTCCCCCTCCTCTGATTTGGCTGCAGGAGGGGCCGGCAGCCAACAGACCACAACACTTCCAAAATGAACCATCTATTGCTGTGCACCCCAGCGGGTCTTGCTTGAACACATTCGAACAGCAGACCTGCTTCTGCTGAAGAAACAGGTCTTCAGCAGATGATCTGGTGACTCGGTTCGTTTGGGTAATGTGGGAATTCATGCTATGATCAATCCTCGTTTATCTTGTTTGGGGCACGAATCCTAGTATAGATCAAGTTCTTCATTGCATATGGTGTAATCTACCAGCTGAGAACATTAGTTTTCTCATCTCCCATAAGTAGACGTTCTTATATATTTAGGCAGGTGGGTAGGTTTACACCTATGAGATCCATGGCTTGGGACCCGGGTACTTACGGGACCGCCTGTTGCCACCATCAGCCTCCAACCGACCGGTGCGCTCCCAC